>WOGZ01000192.1:0-67098 GCA_009733775.1 Alectoria sarmentosa
GGAAGAGGAAGAGGAAGAGGAAGAGGAAGAGGAAGAGGAAGAGGAAGAGGAAGAAGAAGAGGAAGAGGAAGAAGGAGAAGGACGTGTTCGTTTTCCTGGTTTGGGTTGGCGGAAAAGAGTGTGTGCTCCAGAATGTTGTACGCCGAGACTTTGAGGGGCTCCCGGAACATTGAAAAAGCCAGCTGTTCTGCTCTTGTTCTTTGCTTGGAAACGGCTGCGGCGTATGGAAATGGACGGTAGTGTGGAGCTTTCTCTTGACCGCAACTGGAGTCGATGGTAGCACGGAGGCGAGAAGCAGAATTGACACAAAAAACCTACTCCACCATAGGATCAGCGCTAATAGGAATCGAACCTATTATGAAATTTAATGAACACCCAACAACAGAAGCGTGATGGGCTTAGATATAAAAGACGAGGTAGGCTGGTATTAACAGAGGGTACGAAAATAATGTTGCACATCTTCTTTATATGATTACACGACAGATGGCCAAGATGCCCCCCCTTCGTAGCAAAAAGCGAGTGAGTGATCCACCGCTGGGTATCTCGAGAAGTATAACATCGGTCCCAAAATTATGTAAACTCCTCGCTGACAGCTGATAGACCTCCCGTATTTGAACCTGCTCTGGGTATATTCATTAGTATAATACTGCCTCGTCATATCCTTCCTCCTTCAACGACACTCCTTCCGAGCACCTCCATCTCCCCCGTGGCATCCACTCTTCGTTTCTCACAAACCCACTTTCCACCCTCTTCCCGATAACTCACACTTTCTGCTCCACTGCTATTCCTACTATGGCTCGGCGTCCAAGCACTCTTTCCAATAACGGCACTCCTCCTTACCGGCGATATATTGTCAGCTGGCGGAGGAGGTGGCGGCGGACCCATCGGCTGTTGCATGTAGAAGCCGGGCTGGGATGTCGACAGGGTTATAGTGGGGCTTTCGAGTAAAGGCGAAGGATCGCTGCCGGCTGAGGAAGGATGCCCGTTGCTGGAGGAAAAGCTGTTCAAAGAGCCTGCGAGGTTTTGGTTACTGGCGTTCATAATGAGTCCATTACTGTTCGCTGCCTGTAGTAGCGAGGGAACAATCATGCCTGGTGGGAGATAGGTTAACGGCGAGCCGCTGTTTTGACTATTGTTGCTACTTTGCAAACTACCATTACTTCCACCCCAAGCTCCACGGCGCAATTTCCGGAGTGCTTCAAGCGACATCTCATCTTCGGGTAGGTCCATCAAGCTTGCTAATTGCGGATTTGACGGATACTGCGCTGAAAATGGATAGCCGTGCATTGCAAGCGAGATGGCGGAGTTGCGGTTGCTCCATTCGGTTCGCTCCGTGATGGGCGTGAGACTGGGATCTTTGTTTTCACGGCCACTGTTCATCCTCTGGATACCCTCGAGCACTCGGGGGCCAAAGTAACCACCATGACCATATTCGGATTCACTAGAGCTGGATGCACGGGCAAAAAAGCCAAATTCTTGGCCGTAGAACCCGTCATCGTCGTTCTCGAGAGCTTCGGCATTAGCGGCTGCAATAATTGTGTCGTCGGCTTCATCATCGAAGCTGATGTGGGCGTCATCATAGGCGAAATCTTCGGCGTCTTCGCCCATCCTAGAGACTGAAAAGTTGTTCACAGGTAGGGTCATCTGGTTGTTGTATGGATGCATTTGTGACGAAGGATCGAAACCATCGTTGGACTCCTGGGTACTTGCCAGGCTGTGGGACCGCTGAAACCTTCCGGCGAGCTCTGCCTGATTGGCCGCCATTGCTAGTTGATCATGTAGGCCCAGGTTGTCTTGCGTCAGACCAGGAGCTTGACTATAGCTTCCTCGAGTCGGCGGCTTCAGATCTGTTACTGAGTCCATCAGTTCGGCCGCAGTAGTATCATCTTCTGCCAATTCTGGCAGCTTAGGATTTCTAGTGTCATGATCGCTCGAAGACTGGCGAGCCAGATGCGTTTCTTGACCCTTGACCTGGCTTATAATAAGGTTGTTCGGATTTTGAGGCACCAGAAGGGGCTTCAAGTCTCTCAGCGGCAGTCCATACACTCTGCTCGTATCGTCATCGAACACCGATTCATCAAACTCTTGATTCTCTCCATCATCAAGGTCTTCGATCATTCCATCATCGTAGTACATGTCATCATCATCTTGATATTCATAGCGGCTTGGCAGACCAGCCAAATTGCTCTCGGATGCAATTTCTCGTGGCAGAGGTTGAATGTTGAAACCTGGGTCACTTGCTACACCAGGGACCGATTTCGGACGCGAGCTGTTCTTTTTCAACGAACTGTGAGATATTTCGAGCTGTTGCTGGGCTAATTTTGGGGACGAACTAGAGACCAAAAAACCTTTCGGCTGGCTCTGATTGTCGCGTGGCGTGCCCGGTGAAGTGAGGCCTGTGCTCACAGGACTGGAGGCGCTGTCGAACGAAGATTTGTTAGGTGATGTGAAGCTCATCTCCGTAGCTTGTTGCATGGAAGGCAAGTCCAAGTCTTCATCATCAGCGTTGACGCCAGGTATCTTTTCCTCCAAGCCACCATCGTCATCCATCTCATCATAATCAGCATATTCGTCCTCGTCATACATTTCATTGCCATCAGACAATACACTCTCACGCTGTTTTCGCTTGGCCTTCTGCTGTCGATGTCTCTCTTCCAGTAGCTGTTCCTGAGCAGCTGAGCCTACGCCGGCAAGGTCGAAGCTGAAACGGGACGCATTGCTTTTGTAGCGGCGTGGAGATCCTGGTCCATCAAAGTTAGGATCGGAAAGCGAAGTTGATCGAGATCGAACTTTTGGTGGCGACATAGTTGGAAATGGTTTTGCGGGTTCTTGATTGGGAAGGGGGTTCTCCAGAACCTTCTCAAGAGAAGGCTTTGGAAGAGGGAAAGAGGCTTTTCGGATAGCATCAATACTGCTTAATATAGTCTGAACGTCTTTTGGGGGCACTTTCGGAGGCAGGGCACGTGCGAAAGCCGGTAATGACAATGGATCTGGTTCTGGCCGAGACTCTTGGAGAGACATCTTGTACATGAATGCTGACGTCCGCCGTTTGGCAGGACTGTCAAGATCGTCATGCCACGGCTCTACACTGTCGTCAAAGTTCTCTTTGAAGACTGGAGTATGCTCTCTCTCGGTGCTGCTAGGGCTTTCGTCCTCTAGGAACAAAGAGCCCGGGTTCGGAGAGACTCTCTTTTGGCTAATTTCCGACGATCGTCTCTGTTCCTGAGTTTGTACTGTTGGTACACTAGACTCACTGGACGAGTTTTTGCGGCCTGCTCGAGGAGCACTGAAGTCGTGAACCACTTTCCCACGTATCCTTGGGTCATAGTCATCCGGCAGCCGCATGCCAGATGTAGTTTGACCTTGGGAATATGCTTCTTCCACTACTTGGGAGGACCTTCGACGGGCCAGAAGAGACATAGGGTTGAGAAGGTTGAGCCTGGTCTTTCCATGACGATTCTGACTCGCCGCCGGCTGCGCTTGCGGAGGGGCTTTGCCAGGTGGAGGTGGAGCCTGCCGTTGGGGTTCAGGTTCGTGATGGGAGGGTTTTGGCGGTGGTGGTGGAGGGCGCCGTAAGGGTTCAGGTATGAATAGTCGATTTTCCGGCTGAGATCCTAAGGATTGTCGACCAGGCGGCTCGCTATAAGACCGCATAGACTCGTAAGCTGCGTCTATCGGGCGCCTTGGCCTGCCTGTAGGGGCCTTAGGTTGGTTTTGGTTTCGGTGTGCCGATAGAGTCCCGAGTGCAGCGCCTCCAGATGTTCTGTTCGGGCGATCTTTTGGTGCCATTGAGGTATTGCAGTTATTGCTCGGCACAGGTATTGGTGGGACTGGTGGAGCTTGTTGCGGGGGCCGCTTTTGGGGTTCGGAAGGTGCAGGCCCTTCTCCACGAGTCCAAGAATTTCGTTCCTCTGCTCTTTCTGACTCTCTTTGTGAAGAAACGCGTGGGATCGGTGGTAGTACGGGAGGATTGGGCGAGATAGGCGATTCGTTGAGACTGTTGGTTTGGGAGGTTCGTGGACGTGGAGGATCAAAGTTGAACGTCGGAGGACCTTGGGTTGGTGGAGGAGCCTCATGATAGTATCGTGAAGTAGTATTTGGGGGAGGAGCTGCAGCTTGTGGGATGATAGCTGAGCGTCTGTTGTTGGGCCGTATGCCATGGAGGTAGGAGAACATGTTTGGAAAAAGCCTCTTGGGCAAGAAATGCTAGGTTCGCTTCAGGAAAAAGTAAGGCAGCATAGTGCTGTAGTCAACTACCAGCATTGACTCGCATATAATTTTGGGAATACGTCAGCAGATGGTGCAATGTGAATGTCAGATTAATACAAAGGTGTGGGTGGATCAGGTAGCGCAAATTCCAAAGAAACGTTACCTACTTAAAAGCAGCGGTCGATCCGAGCCCTAAGCTCGGTCTTTCGGATTTAAAGTAAAGATTGTCTGCAGTCGAGGCGTGAGTAGATATTACTTACTATTCTACCACCTCATGTAGTCATTTCTGGTTCATTAGATGAAGGGTGGTAAGAAAGGTTGGGATGAAATTGTGATGAAAGAATACGATTTTTGCTATGCACTGGAAAAGGACTGCCTCTTGGGTATACGTGCTTACTGGAACCCCAAACGCCATTGCTATACTCTTTCATGAACCCGACCCGCTCGGCGACATCTGAATCGTTGAATGAGCTTATTCAAACGTTTCATGCGGAAGGTTTCTCCTTCGCCCTCATCTCCCTCGCGCTCTCCTTCTCCTTCTCCTCTGCCTTCTCCTTGATCACTTGCTCTTTTGCTTCATTTTCCCTATCAAGCCTGAAATGCTTCTGAACGTCTGGATTCTCCCAGTCCTTCACGAGCCTCCATGCGTCTTCCTCTACCAACCCTGCTTCCCTGAGGTCGCATGGTCCTCTGCCCCATTTTTCCGTATACACATCACGACCAAAGTCCATCCACATCCAGATCCCCTTTTCAAAGCCCTCGGGGTCTCTATAAAACGGTTCGCCTTGGCCTCCACGCTGCCGTGCTTGCCAAGTGTTCCGGCCGCCCACGGCCGCCGATTTGAGGTCCTGCAATGCATTGAGACTATTCACGAGTTTCTGATAGTCTGCAGAGTTGCGTTGGACTTCTGACCCCCTGGGCAGGATTTCTGTGGCCGTTTCTCTCTTCGCCGTCGCCTTTGGAGCATCACCACCGCGTTTATATAATAGCTCTAGATTGTCGAGGGAGGTTTGGACATCCCAAACTCTTCCTGCCTCTGCGCCTTCGATCCTGAACTTTCTCATCCATAGTCGTTCATGCATGTCGCAGTCAGTCATGTAGAAGGGAATCATAGTGTCCCATCCCCCAATATCCACGAATGCCTGGGTACGCACTAGCGCTAGTTTGTCGTAGGCAAACCACCGCGTAGCAAGTGGACCCCAGGCTGGATCCAGCGTTTCCCGTAAAGCATCTACAGCGCGCATATAGAGCGACTTGTAGGGCTCACCGATCCATTCCTCGTCGCTAAGAACGACGGTATCCATGTGAGCCCACCAGTAATGCGACCACTTGTTTTCCAGTGCTGTGAATGTATAGAAATTCTGCAATTGAGCGAAAGTGAAGAGAGTGGGAGTGGAGATGACATTGACACCTAAGACCTTGATCAAGCGGTGATGGTCAATATAGAAAGGGTTTTGAAGGGTGAGAAGGTTATGGCGATTGGAATGCATGACTCCAGTGTTCTCGACCACGTAGATGTCTTCTGGAGGCCATCCTGCTGTGATGTAGGATACAACAGTCTGTTGGAGAAGAGGCCAATTGCGCGTGAAGCCAATGAAGAGTGGAGTAGATTCATTGACGTGAGGCGTGGGGGGAATATTCCATGATGGAATCGGAGGCAGGTCAGCGGGCGATTTGGCGGAGGCAGCGAGAGGAAAGGCGTCTACGACGGGTGTAGGAGCCGCCGTGCAAATGGGTTTATGAAGAGGGCTCGGTTTGACGGTAGGTGTGGGTTCTTTGGCGCCTTGAAATGGCACGGGAATGCTATGGTGAAGGCCAGCTTGTGTAATGATCAAAGCTGTAACGATGATGAGAGGGAGAATAAGAATACAGAGACTGCGTCGAAGCATGCACAGAGAGAGCATGGTCATGGCTTAGAGCAGATGCCCGAAGCAAGTGAGGATTTGACGGTGAAATCATTTCGTCGTTGTGGCAGGTAGGATGCGACTGAAATACGTGTAAACAGGTGCAAGACACTGGTGCGGTCAATACAGTATGTAAGACGTCTCGGGCTGCAAAGCGCGTATTTTTCGCGAGGCGCTCAAAGGGCAGTTCACACGCCTTCTGATTTACCTGATTGACAATTGTTTCAGTGGATTTCAGACCACTGTGATGTGAGTTAAATCTGCAGAAAATGGGCTCGACTCCTTCAACGTTGAATAAGGTGTCAGGCAGTTTCTTGCAGTGTTTTGGATCCTGCAAAAAACGGATCAACAGTCAAAAGGGTGTGGGAGAGTTTCTTCCTACGTGTGAGGAAATCCTGTAGAAACCGGATTCGGCTACTTTAATCGTTAAGGATAACCAACCGTTCGGGCCCCCTGCGAGATGATAAGCACAGCTGTATTTACTTTACTGTAAGGCGTAAATACCGTACGGCTTGGCTCGTGTATCTATCATTTTGAGTCCCGCTGTGAAATTCCGCTACCTACTTTACAAGCGGGTGTCAAAAAGCAAGGCATGAGGCACGCCGATTTCTTGAAATTTGCAGTCTAGATGGATTCGGTAAATTCAAATACTTTTCGTCATTCTTGCCAAGCCGGCGGTATCCAGATGGTAAAATAGCCGAGGAGCCTTAATGGCTTTAGCTTCTGCAGCTAGGCACCTCGGATGCAGGTCCGTGGTCGAATACATGAAACAAGCGACGGAATGGAGGAAGCGTATGGCGGATGCGGAAATCTTCTATTTCAATCTGGGTCCTATATATGGACATCATCGGTCCTTGATCTTCGAAGACCTCCCGTCAGTATCATTCCGGATTCCCATTTGTCTCTCAACCCCTTTTGGCCGCTTCCACTGCCATTCCACCAACACGGGTAGGAACGTCCACAGGTCAAGTTCAGGCCACAGCGTTTCCAAAAACACAATCTCCGTGTTTTGGTGACATTGCCAAAGCAGGAAATCGCTTAGTCTCTCCACCCCGGACGTCCGTACTAGTAACTCCACAGGAGGGAGGCCGGCAGTATACATGTGATCATTCAAGATCTTAGATGTGATTGTTTCAGGGTCGGGATATGTTTCGCGGTATTTGGCATCTCCATTGGCATCTAGAGGCAAGGGATCGGATGGAGATTCAGGATGTAGCGTGGTAGACGAAGAAGTCGATGGGATGGAATCTTCCGTATCAGAAATTGCGCTCAAGGATGGAGAACGTGATCCAGCCTTCGGAGTGGCAGCTGAGAGACGTCGAGAACGGATGGTATGGGCGATATGCGACTCGGAGAAAGAACGATTCTGTGAGGGTAGAGGTTTGGAATACTCGATCACGGTGTCTCGTATGGCCGTGGTGATTTCGTCGTGGGAGGTGTATGGGAAGCAGATATTCAGGATCGCATCTTTGTTGTGCTCGGTCATGGCAACAGCTCGATCGACGGCTTTGAGGACATCTGGCTTCACGAGCTCTCGCTGCCCCAGGACCCTGATGCAGGCTCCGTACCTGTCAAGCAAGTCACCGTGCTGGGCCAGTTGTGATAGCTTTACTTTTGCCATTTCCATAAGCGCGTCGACTTCGTACTTCGACCTCTTGAAGTTCTCGATGCTGAAAGCGTAAATTGTCACGACTCTGACGCCGGATTTGTAGCAGACTTCGAGGACCTGACACAATTTAGACACTTTAGCTCAATTGATCGATGTTTAGATGTTGATCGGCGGCTCACTCGTGCCAACGCTTCAAAACCCAAATTATGCCCTTCCAAAGTCTCTATTCCATGTGTCTTTGCAAAACGTCTGTTTCCGTCCATCACGAATGCTACATGCTGAGGTATAGGTCCCTGTCGCAAGGCACCAATTAGGAGCTCGCGGAGCTGCATGATGGCCCATTCCACGGGAGGAGACTGTAGAAGCCATCTTCGAATTTGAGAGAGATGCATGGAAGGCATGACTGAAATTTGCTTTCGCTTCCAGGTCGCTCTGATGGAAGTTGTTGAGCTGAGCGGACTTATTGCGAGGAGATGCAAACTTCGGAAAAGGATCTGAGAGCAAAGGGCGGGGCAGTGTTAGATGGGGGTCGACATAGCGGAGCTCGGACTTTCACCGGCGCATCCAGTCATGTTGGAAAACGCAAAAGGTGGATTGGAGCAAAGCATGATATCAATGGTGGTTTTCTTGTTCACTCCTGCATTTTGATCGGAACTTTTTTTCGCGGTCCGCTCAGCCTTATCCAACCCGGCTTGGCATTCCGCCATTTTGTGCTGACACTGACCGACGGGACCGTGGGTACTTTAGAGTCGTGGGATAATATTGATGTTGACTTTGAAGCAGCCAAGATAAGACAAGTACTAAGATGACAACTCTGTCCGTTAGCAAGGATCTTTTCAAGAAGGCTCGACGTTAAATGAGTCTAATACGAATCATCGATCACATTCGATGAGACAGCCTCTTGTGGAGCGAACAATATTGCCACGCATGAAAACCAATTCCTCCCTTCATAGACGCCATGCTATCATACTTCAGATGCTTGATACCATAAAGTGGTCATCGACGTCACTTCCCGTTTCCGCCAGTAAATTTGACGTTCTTGACACTCTCCTTGCACTCGTCACAGTACCATTTGGCTAAAACGGCTTAGCAAAATCCACGACTTCTCAAGATGCAGAGGCGACTTACCGTTCTTTGCAGGTGCCCTACTAAGCCCCACACAATCCAGGTGGAACCATTCTCTCACACAACTTTCACCATCACAACCAACCATTTCCCCATAGCTGATCCCGTCGCAGTAGCAGTACTTTTCCTGTCCTGGTCCATCCTCTTCGTCTTCTTCACCTTGCATTGAAGAATCTTCGCCGTCTTGCACTGCAGCTGCGGCGGCGATCTGAGCTGCCAGGCCCGCACCTTTCTTGTGGGATCGCTTGAGCGGTGCCTCTGACGCACGTGGTCCTCGGGCCCTATGAGGCTCCGCGAAGCTGGTATTGATGGGAGTGGCGGTCTTTGACGGTCCCTTGCTGTTGCCTCCCCGAGTTGAGATCGATATCGATGGAGGTCTATCGCCGCGAGTCCTGCTAGAGCCATTCTCTGTCTCTTCGCGTTTCAAACGATCCGGATTTCTGCTCCCCACTACAAGACCGCCACGTAGCTCTCCCGCTCCATCACCAGCACCAATATCCTCGACAATGTGCTCCCCCTTAGCGTTCACTGTCTCTTTCATAAAGTTTTTGATCTCTCCCGGGGTTCTACCTGTCAGACCCGACACCTTGTCGATATCTGCCATTGTGCCGTACAAGCCATTTCCGTTGGCAGACCTGACATTCGTCGACGATGATCGATTTCTGGCTGATTCCACCACGGACTGAGTTGAATTCTGGCGAGCCCGTGCCGATGGCATTCGTTGCATCATCGACGGCGCCGGACTTCTTCCTCCACGGTCTTTTGCTGCTGCGAACGTGGCGACGATTGGTGAAGAGGCCAAAGAAGGCGTATTGACATTTGATGCATTCGTATTCGTCCTTTGACGAAGATATTAGCGTGAATGAAACCTTGACAACGAAGCTGCACTTACCTCTTTCTTCCAGTCCCATTCACTGCTAGACTTCCTCCACGACCTCTTTTCTTTCCAGGAGCGTCGTTTCCAGGAACGTCTCTTGGACTGCTGGCAAGGCCTCGACCAGTGCCTCCGTTAGTTCCGTAAACCGAAGCCATTGCTCTCTCCGCTGGTACACCTCCCGGGGCTTTCTCAACCTTGCGCCGCTTATTTGGTGGTGCAACTCCATTTATTCCAAGTCCTACTGCGGTGCCCAGATTTGCATCTGCCGCTTTTCGCCCTTTGCCAACAGGTTTAGGATTCTTACTTATGGCTCGTCGATCATCGAAATCGGAGTCTGCGTGTTGAACTCGGTGCTTACGTGCTGCTAAGGCCTCACGTCTTGCTTCACTTCGCATGGCTGCACCTTCCGCCTCTTGTTGGGCTGCTGCTGCTGCCGCTGTATTAGCAGCTCGTCTCGTACGCTCACCAGCAATCATTCCCTTTTTCTCCGCACTCTTTTCAGTATAAGCCCAATGTGTCAAGCTACCGTACCGTGCTTCTTCGCTGATTTCTTCCTCGATGTGTGGGTAGGAGCTGTTACAGCGTTTCATTTGTTTGTCGAGGCTGTCAATCGCGGTGTTCAAGACATGATTCTTCTCGTCAAGGGTCTGGAGCATCTCGAGCATGGCCAAGCGCATGTTGTGAAAGTGAGCTCGGCGAGCCAAATTCGCAGGGTCGTCCTGGGCACTGGGCTGGGACCCATTCTCTGTGTTGATTGTGAAAAGTGGACCGTCTGAATTCGCAGCATATGTTACATTTTCAGCTCTGTCAGCTTGCGTTCGAGGCGCCTGCTGTCGAAGGGAGCCCGGAGCTTTCAACGCTGTGCTGAGGTATTGCCCCAGAAGCGCCTCAGGTCCATGTGTCTTGGCATCAACCTCTCTCAGCATGGTATAATGTCGTATCATCTCTTTCGGTAATGCAGTGATTGCGTCTGTGAAATGTGTAATGGCAGGATAGAATCCCGGGCTCGCATTGCGGTCACCGTCTGGCACTTGGGCGAGGGCGCCCGGTTGAGGTTGGACGACATTTGTAGCGGTTCTGGCAGGATTGGTACGTGTTTGACGGACAGGCTGGCGTCTGTTCGACGCTGCAGGCTGATCGCCAGTCGTAGTATTCGAAAACGCCCTCATTCTTGCAGTGCGAACGGTGAAGAAGAGTGATGGCCTCCTAGGCGGCGCAAGAGGGTTGTGATCTTGTGCTTCGAGGCTCAAGAGCGGTAGTAGTAGGGTTCAAAAGAAAACTACAATAGCTGAGAGCCTTGACTGATGCCAAAGCAGTGGGGAAATCATCAGTAACAAGTCAGTGTCTTATGAACCAACGGAGAAAGTGAGTGAGGTGGAAAACACACTTGCTCAACGACTGGTCGGAGCTGGGGAACCTTTGCCGAGACTCATCGGCAAATTGCTGCCAAGCTCCGATTTATCCCATGCCGCTTTGTGAAAGCCCTAACCCTATCCACTGTCTCACGAAGTGACCTTCCGCAACACCCTCAAGCAAACAAAAGACCAACTACAATCTACATGAACATAGCAAAGCGGTCTAATTCATACATTTGCATTCTCTGCCTTTACAGGCAATCTCTGTTCTTAGGTCGATCCCGCAAAAATGACAATCTCTCGAGAGGCTTGGCCCGATCAACAGATTCGCCACTGGCAACCTCAAAATGTAATGAGGAGTCAAAATCTACATCAGAGGCCAACGAACAGGGCCAAGTGGAGGGTAGAATGTCAGGGAGATTGGCGCAGATGACGGATGAAATGGTCGAGCAGGATAATCGAAGTGCGAAGAAAGCCATTAAAGAAGGAGGATTCTCTGAGGAGCTGAAAAAGAAACTCGAGGCGCGACTGCAGGAGAGCTCTTTCAGGAGCGAGAACGCTGCTGCGTTTGCACAAATTAACTTGCCAGTACGTTCAAATCATTTGATTACATGACATGTGTCTAGGTTTCACACATACCTAGTCCAGTGCAGGAGAAGGAACCCAAGGTGTTGCCGCCGCCGAGCCTTGGGTAGGCACTGAACGCGTCGAAGATGCTGCTTTACGCATGCTCAACGATGCTCACAAGCCCCTTCGCGGTACAGGTCCTCCCAAGATCCCTACACCGCGCGGGCTGCCAGCCAGCGTTGATATGCGAATGAAGAAAGCTGTACAGAAGTCTCATGGGGAGCGCTTGTCGAATGCTCGAGACCGCACATCTGTCTACGCGCTTAGCCAAGATCCATCCCTATCGGAGAAGGAGAGGGAGAAAATGCGGAAGATACTGAAGGAGCGTTTCACAGCCGGAACTCGTCCGATGCCAGGCTCTGTCCAGGGGCTTGCAGCGCTGGCCAACGAGCGAATCGAAGACGCCATTGCTCGGGGTCAATTTAAGAACATCGCGCGTGGGAAAGGGCTGAACGTTGAGAGGGATCACAATGCCAACAGTCCGTTCCTAGACACGACTGAATACTTCATGAACAAGATCATCCAGAAGCAAGAAATTGTGCCTCCTTGGATCGAGAAACAGCAAGAGCTCATTAAAGCTGCAAACGTGTTCAGAGCAAGGCTGAGAGCGGATGTGAGTTACCTTTTCGGAGCCGCGTCTCCTTGATTCGTACTGTGTTTTGAGTTGTGAGACTTGTCGCAGGGGTTGAAGACTCTCAGAACGTGTTTCGTGACTCAAATCTGATCTCAAAAGAGACATTCTGACTCCGAAACCATTTAGTGGAAAAGGCATGCTGCACGGTTGATTTCCAGCAAAGGGGGATCTCTGGAAACGCAAGTCAGGCGAGCAGAAGCCTACGCTGCGGCTGAGGCAGCCAATAGTCCGAAGGCGGCGAAAATAGAGTCGGTGACTGAAATTGATCACGAAGGGCGACTCTCCCAAGTCACCATAACGGAAACTCCGACTCCATTTAGCGAAAAAACAGACTCTACAATCGCAGTCTCTGAAGATCTAGCTATGAAACGGCCTACTTCCCAACCAGCCCAAGAAACATCAGAGGCCACCCGATCTATATCTACACCCAGCGCAGCGAATACTCAGCCAACCGCACCACCACTCCCCCGCCTGGCACCTTTTCGTGACCCAGCCTGGGAATCCCTCGAACGCGCCTACCACACCCTCGCCATCACCGAGATCAACAACATCACCCGCTCCTACAACTTGCAAGCCCCCGATCTAGCCAAAAAGCCCTACTTCTCTCTCGGCCGTGAACTACGCTCTTGCTTCGCGGATGTAGCACCGCAGCTGCCCAACGAGATCCAAGAGAGAGCCAGGAGACCCGAGAAGATCAAGGTGGAAATTGTGGGCCATAGGCCTGGAGGTGTGCTGGAGAGGTTTTCCAGTGAGAAGGTCAAAGTGTATGATAGTAGGAAGCCGAATTACGGGTTCAAGCATTTTTGGAAGGATCTTTGGGGCAGCGTTGGCGTGAAGGCTTGATCAGCCCTCTTGCTTTGATCAGACTCCTGTGTAGATGGAACTGTGTGATGCTACGAAATTGCTTGAGCATTGGATTACCAGCTAGCAACTTGTATGGAACATGAGTAATGATACTATGGGTCTTCATATCCTTTGGCAAAGATGCCTGTTACCTGACGTACTTGGGAGCCCGTGACCTTTGTGCCTCTCTGCAAAACAACGGACGCTACCCTATCCTTGACATGATCTCTAAGGGGCAGAGACCGCTGAAATGCATAACATTTGCTTTTACAGGAATACTAAGAACGAGTGGAGCAGGCCCTGAGAGAGAGTTCAAGGCATCGAAGGGGTTAATAATGCCAACCTTATCGAAGTCAATCGTGCGTCGGAACAAGTATCTAGGACTGAAATTTGGAAATATTTCGCAATACTGCCGTTCTACAGTCGGGTCGCTGGAGAAGTTTGATGGTCAGTGAGGGTGGTGGTGGAATTGTGCCCGAAACCAAGGGAATCAAGTTGATAGATAGCAGTTGAAAAGCGCAAGATAGCTTTTGAATTCCTTCATACGCTCATCTTAGGATTCATATATATAGACGGTCATTTCAACATCGGATACGTCGTTCGACGTACCGCTTATCTGGCACCAATTGTTTTCATTCCGTCCTCAGCCTCTCCTCCCACGCCATCCTCAAGCCCTCCATCTCCCTCCAGCACTCCCTGCCTAGTTCCTCAAAATCTTCTCTATCCTCTCTAGTCACTTCTCGGAAGCCCCTCCTAGATCCAATCCTATTACCCACGTCTCCTTCCCCCATCCGTCCTCCCAACCCCCACCCTTCCACCGCTGTTCTCATGACTCTCTCATGCCCCGCTCTGTCGCAAACACTCCCCCATTTGCCCTTCCCCTCCATTTGCTCGATATCCTCAAGCTCGTCTTGGTCAGCTAGTGCAAGCCACACAGGCGCGCAGGCCCCTTTGTAAGGGGAGACTGTGTGCCATGGGGAGCCGAGCCAGCGGGCTATGTAGAAGGCGAGGATGCGGAGGTAGAAGGGAATCAGGGAGAGCGTGACGATGGAGGTGGCGCAGATGCCAGGGTGGGAGATATATATCTTCGGCTCAGGGTTGGCGGGCGGACGGTGTTCATTATCAGACAAGCTGATACGCTGGGGTGGCGTATCTGGAGTAGAGCCTCTAGTAGAGCACGATGGCTCGTTATCGAGAAGGGAGATTGATTGTGAGGGTGTAGTTGGAGAAGGAGTCAGAAAGCGCTGGACGAAGGGTTTCGTGGAGGGAAGCGATGATGTGAGCACTATGATGTCCGTTAGGCGTTTTGAAGACTCGTAAGCCTTGGGGGAAGCGAGGCCCTGGATATCGGCAGGATTGAAATGGGATGCAAGAGGCTCAATGCTGGATATGAAGACTATCCGGCCGCGGTCTGGGGAAGCGGAGAGGAGGGGAATGAGCTGGTGGGCGAGCAGGTAATGGCCAAAGACATTGGAGGCGAAGACTTGCCCGAGAGGAGGCTCGTTCTTTTGATGACTACCGCCTTCAATGCCGGGATTGCTCGAGCCTGTTTGAGCAACAGTCGTCTCGCCGGTGGCGCTCAGCTTGTAAGAAGGGTAGGTAAGTGAGGTAAAGAAATCAGTCAATGTCTCCTTGATAGCTATTGGCCAGTCAATGCCAGTGAATCCGCCGTAACCCGCATTGCAGATGATGGTATCAAGGCGTGGGAGATTTTGGAGAAGTCTGGTAGATAAGGTTTGTACCGAACGGAGGGATGTCAGGTCAACTTGCTCGGGCTGAATTGATATCCGATGTTTCAGGAGCGCATCAACTTCTCTTGTTTGCCTCTCGAGATGTCGCTCGAGGCGCTTGACAGCGCCATCGCTTTTCCTAGAGTCTCGAGTAGTGA
Organism: Alectoria sarmentosa; assembly: GCA_009733775.1. NCBI lineage: Eukaryota > Fungi > Ascomycota > Lecanoromycetes > Lecanorales > Parmeliaceae > Alectoria > Alectoria sarmentosa. The sequence continues at coordinate 15,072 of WOGZ01000192.1, forward strand.
TGACGAGGGTAAGGCATTCGAATGTTGGTCGTGAGGATATGAATTCATTGATTAGTCGGCAGCATATAGCGAACCCGAGGCCACTACGAGTACTGCACGTCAGGACATTGATCCGAATGATGATTATTGTCAACCTCACCTGTTTACTCCAGTAACAAGAATATAGCTGTGCTGTTCATTGTCTCGTGGATGAAGATCGTCGGTCTCGTCCATTGCAAGACATAGGAGCAAAATTTTCCGGAAGCGGAAACAACGAAGTTCCATCATTTTCAATTTCAGTCGCTCCATCATACAATTAAACCACCACCATAAGTTCAAAAACTACCGACACAATGCTGTTCATCCTGTACGCATTGTCATCAGTGATCTGTGGTCTCAGTGCAACATCATTGTGTGACCACGTCCGGCAAGTACTTTCTCCTACTGGTGATGGCTTTCTTCACAGTCAACGAGAAGAAAGAAAACCACATTCCTTCGAGATCTGCTTTTCTGAATCCAGTCAGATGAGGGCTAGAAGTCGTTCTATTCTCCGCATGCGGTGACATATCTCCTTTATGCCGTTCTCATGGAAACAAACACGTGGTGTGGCAAGCACATTCCTTTGTCTTGCCCACTTCTGTATTTTGGTCAAGTCTTTCTGTATACCGTCATTGCCTCGAAATGTATCGTCCCATCCTACCAAAAATCAATACTGAAACGCTGTCTCAATGTTGCGGCGAATCTTTGTGATTGCTACTTTGGCGGCGACAGCCTTTTCAGCATCATCATCTGCCGGCGGAGCTCTAGCTGATCTACCGGCGTGCGCTGTAAGTCAAACTGATCGAGTGATGATGGTACAGGTTTGCTGACTGCTTACATTCAGCAAACGTGCCTCCAGAATGCAACATCGGTCCAGGGGAGCTGTTCCGCTGTGGACATCGTCTGTTTATGTAGCAGTACCTCCTACATCGATTCTCTCGGCTGTTGTCTTTCGAAGAATTGCGATCAGGCGGACCAAAAATGTATGCAAATTATGAGGGACACCGGCTTGAAAAATTGCTGACCTCTCTGAAGCGGCCGCAAATTTCAACTCACAGCTTTGTGGGAATGTCAATGTCACTGTTCCATTCATTATAGGTTGTCCCAGCGAGACCACGACAGATTCTCGGGGCTCACTTACGACTATCTTGACGAACCAACTAGGGGGCACTGGTAATGACCAAGGCCCGTCGCCGACGAACTACAATACTGGAACTGTTGAAGCCGGACCCAGCGTGGATACTACCGGGCCCGTGGCTACTTTCACTGGGAAGCCGCTCATGACAGGAACCTGTACCATTCCACAATTCGCCACGACCACCCTGAATGCTGGCGAAATCCTTGAGTACCCATGGATGGGTTGTTCCGAAGAAGATCCAGACTGCTGTCCCTTCAATATCAACGTGGGAGGAAGGCTTAGTGTTTGCCCCCATGACTATATTACTACAAATAATGCATGCTGCCCCAGGTAAGTCCCCCTTTAGTGATTGATCTGTTTTCTTTTTGCTGACATTGCGAGCAGTGGCTGGTCAATCTACACCTCGGCCCTCGCAGGCGAGACCCCCTGCTACACAACATCAAGCCTAGCTGTTCAATACCCGAATGTAACAATGACTGCTTCCGGAGCATCGGTCAGCACAATAAATACCGAAGTGTTCACTCTACGCTACGCCCTTAAACAACAACAACAATCCGCACTATCTTTGGGCGCTAAAATCGGTATCGCAGTGGGTGCGGCCGGTGGTGCAGCCCTCGCATTACTCGCGCTCGCCATCTTCATCCGAAAACGCCGCGCCCAGAAACGCGCTGAACGAGAAGAAGCCAACATGCCTAAGCCTGAATCTGGCAATATGTATGAACGCGGCTACAATGGCTCACAAATCGCCCTCTCTGAACTGCCCAGCCCTCAGACGATCCGCCCTCCCACACCACCACTGCCGGATAACGCAATGTGGCACACCTTGCCGCTGGGAAGCCATGCACCAGGTAGGGTAATGACGCCGACGGAGTTGGCCGGGAGCACGTACATCAATGAGCATCATCCAGCCTATGGAGTCAGTCCTGTGACCCCTAATGTGAATGGATTCCATGATGTACCGGGTCCGCCGGAGGAGTTGGCGGGTGATGATCCAATGAGGGGGACAGGGTCGACAGAGATTGCGCGGACAGAGTCGGCGTCGAGAGGCGAGGGGGCTGGAGGCTCGCCGTTGAGGGAAGAGGGTGAGAGGGTTGGTGGTGCTGGGTGAAAAAAGATATTTGGCAGGTGTTTGGGCGTTTGTCGATCTATTAACGTATCTAACGGATTTGAAAGTTTTCACATATCTTAATCATGCTCAGCTCTTGGAATCTAGTGCCTGATGCAAAATTCAGGAAATACAGCGCATTCGAAAAAAAGTTCTTTGATTAATTTTACTTATAAGCCTGTTTTCCCACACTCTCGTTCTCTATAAGAAGAGCGCTTGCTATGGTATCATCAACTAGCAAAGACCCTGACGTTCAAATCCACACTCCCAGTCGCCATCACACATCTGATCGTCTCCTGCCCACCTGGATCGTCCTTCCCCTTCCCTCCCGCATCTCCATTCGAGCCATTCACCACCGGCCCTTTCATCACCCCAGGCGCCCACCGTAAACAGCTCACGAAATGGCCGTGCGCATCATCGATCGTCTTCACACACTTGCCTTCTTGAGCGAGATCCCAGCATCGTATCGTTTTATCGTCGCTGACACTGAGGAGGTACTTGCCGCCGGGGTGGAAGGCAAGTGCGCGGACCCAGTTGTCGTGGCCTATGAGCGTTTTGATGAGAGTGCCCCGTGAGTCCCAGATCTTGATGCTTTTGTCTCGGGAGCCGGTGGCGAGGTATTCGCCTGAGCTACTGGCTGGTGGCGATTTCTTCAGTCCTGCTAAAGTAGCTAAATTTGTATATGAGGCAGCAGGAGCGAAGACGCAGCATTCAATTACGTGCTCGTGGCCCAGAAATGTCGCTTTGGCCTCGCCGGAGCTGGCGTCCCATAATCTCGCGGTCTGATCATTGCCTGCGGATAGCAGCCATCGACCGTCGAAGCTGGGCGCTACATCTCGGACCCAATCGACGTGGCCGCGGAGCGTTTTGACGCAGTAGCCTGTGCTAACGTCCCATATGCGGAGTGTCTTGTCGCGGGAAGCGGAGACAAGGAGGTTACCAGATGCTGGGGAGCCGGCTGCTCCTGAAGGCACGAAGCGGACAGCTGACACAGAGTGGTCGTGGCCGGGTAGTGTTCTGATGTTCTTGTATTCGTCTGAGGGATCCCAGAGCTTGATGGTGAGGTCGGAAGAGCAAGAAGCGAGCAGTGTACCGCCTCGTGGACCGCTAAAATCACAGCTAAGTACGGGCTTCGTGTGGCCCTTTAATGTGCGCTCAAGCTCGCCGAGCTCCCAGTCCCAGATTTTTAGGGTTGTGTCTTCGGAGCCGGAGGCGAGGGAGGAGAAGATGGGGTGGAACGCAACGCAATTGACGGGAGAGCGGTGGGATTGGAGAGTATGCCTGGCGGGGGAGCGGGGAAGCCACGAGGCTGGGTCTTGGTTTCGGCGGGAAAGGGATGTGGGTGTTGCGCTGTCGAGTTCAGATTGGAGGTTTGAGTTGCGGGACTCGAGGTCCATTATCTACGACGACAAAATCAGCTTGATGTTGTCATCATTCGATACCAAGGCCCACCTTCTTCTGTAGTCTGACCACGCTCGTCCACTTCTTCTCAAGTAGGCCCTCATACTTCTTGCTTGTTGCATCGTCGAAGGAGTCCCCTATGCCGAGCTCCTGCCTGAGGGTGGCTGCACTGCTTGGAAGTTTGGTGGAAGACAGGTAGGCGATTATAGATTTGTGACTAGAGAGAAGGTCAGACCGCGTACGAGCTGATGTCTATATGGAGTGCTTACTCACAGCTCCTCTGCTTGCCGTGTCGTAAGAAGCTGGCTCATAGCGAGACCCCTGAGGCTTTCGAGCTTCAATCCTCTTCCTGACTCAAGCCCACTGTTGGAACTTGAAGATAGGTACTATGTATGCTCTTATAATTCGGGGCTTGGATTTGCTTCCGCGCAAAGTTGAAAAGTGACAGAAACGCACCGAGTCCTCAAGATCATTCCTGCGAGGATTCCTGGGCAGTGGGAGATGGCTACCTGCTGATCTGAAGCCTCCGATCTCAGGATCCAATAGTCATTATTGTATGAGAATACAGTGTAAGTACGTACTTGTTGATTGGGTATAATTTGTGCTGTGATGCAGAGGGGGTCCCATTCCACCCCCTGCAACGCGGAGCAACGGTCCCGCGCCCGCCAAGCCCGCCTTTTGTTGACATTCACGTCAGTCTGCAGCCATCACCATCTCCAGCACTTTAACGCCACCAAGATCATAGGTACATTCTTCAAGCGGCTTCTTGAAGCGTTACGAAGAGTCGCCCTTGAGTGGCGATCAGAGATCGTTCGCTCATCGTCTGCCACTACTCGAGACGTCAAAATCCCGCCTTCGGCAGCCCGCAGTGAACTAGGAATTGTGCTCCCTTGACCACCTACATGGCAGAGCAAGAGGAGGACTTCAGCTCCTTGCCCTTGCCCGATCGATTTACGCACAAGGTACGAAAATCTGACTCTCAGAGCGCTCGATATCTAGCTAAAGGATAGTAGAATTGGAAGGTACGAAAGGAAGGTTACGAAGATGCTGCCAAAACATTCTCGGAAACCCCAGACGAGTCACATCCAGCCTTCAAGCCTTTCATACTTGATTCTGGGCTATGGCGAGGAGCTGTTCTGGACTCGAATGTAGCGGCGCAACAAGAGGGGGTCAATGCTTTGTGCGCGTTCCTCAAGTTTGGAGGTGCACAGGCAGCTTCCAGGTGAGCAGCTGTGTTTGAGCAAATGCGGATGTGATAGCGCTGGCTGAGAGGAGTCTAGATCTCGAAGTGCAACAGTTACTCCTATTGTCGAGAAAGGCTTGTCTTCGACCAAAGCGGCAACGAAACAGAGCTCGGTCGAGGCTCTATTACTCTACGTTGAAGTCGAAGGCAAAGCAGATGCACTATTGGAAGACCTTCTCCAAGGACTGTCAAACAAACAGCCAAAAATCGTTGCGGCAACTCTCGGAGCATTGACAACCTTGTATCATGCCTATGGGGTGAAAATAATAGAACCGAAGCCACCACTGAAGGCATTACCAAAAGTGTTTGGCCATGCAGACAAGAATGTACGTGCGGAAGCGTCAAATCTCGCCGTCGAACTCTATCGGTGGCTTCGAGAAGCTATGAAGACAACGTTCTGGAATGATCTCAAACCTGTACAACAGCAAGACCTGGAAAAGTTGTTCGAGGGAGTGAAGTCGGAACCAACACCGAAGCAGGATCGATTACTTCGATCACAACAGGCCGCAAAGGAGGCCGCCCCTGCTGGTGATGAGGCCGCCGAAGTTGACGAGGAGGAGGTCGGGGAAGTTCCGGAGGTCGAGGCGTTTGATCTAGCTGAGCCCGTTGATGTGATCAAGAAACTGCCGAGCGACTTCCACGAAAAACTATCGTCAGCGAAATGGAAGGACCGCAAGGAGACACTTGACGAATTCTACGAAGTGGCTAATACCGAGCGAATACAGGACGGTCATTATGACGAAGTAATACAAGGGCTCGCGAAATCGATGAAGGATGCAAATGTTGCTGTAGTCACGGTCGCCGCTAATTGCATTACTGTCCTTGCGAAAGGCTTACGAAAAAGTTTTGCGAAATATCGAAGTCGGATATTGGCCCCGATCTTGGAACGGCTAAAGGAAAAGAAACAGTCAGTAGCAGAAGCGTTAGGTCAGGCTCTGGACGCAGTTTTCTTGTCGACTGGTCTTTCAGAATGTCTAGAGGACATCCTCGAATTCTTGAAGCACAAGAATCCCCAGGTCAAGTCGGAAACGCTGGGATTCCTGATTAGATGTCTCAAGACTACTAGGGACGCGCCTTCGAAACCGGAGGTAAAGTCGATAGCAGATGCAGCCACAAAGCTCTTGACTGAATCAACTGAAGCTACAAGAGCTGCTGGCGCCGAGGCCCTCGGCACATTGATGAAGATCATGGGCGAGAGGCAAATGCAGCAGTATCTAGAAGGTCTCGACGATATCCGAAAAACAAAAATAAAGGAGTACTGTGACGCTGCAGTAGTGAAAGCAAAGGATAAGCCAAAACCAGTCGCCCCTCCGCCAAAAGCCGCTCCACCTCCGCAGAAGAGAATGGTCAAGAAGACCGCTCCAGGTCTGAAACCTCCGGTCAAACGGCCATCCACACCACAAGCGGAAAAGCCGGCAGCGCCATCACCACAACCTAAGCCAGCGGCAGGTAAATCTATACCATCTAAGCTAGGTAGTCTGCCAAAGCCTGGCCTTACTGCACCCTCCGCCGGCTTAAAAAAGAAGCTGGCGGGGGCCGGTCCCGCTCCAACACTTCAGTCACCTCGAAGAGACATCAGCTCTCCCGGCCCCTACGAAGAAGCGCCAGCTCCCAAATTGGGCCGCGGCCTCGCAGGCCGCCCTCTAGGCAAGCCCTCATCCGCATCTTCTGAACCACCTCCGCCATCCGCTCCTCCGGGCATGACGCCTGCTCAACGAGCTGAGTTCGAGGACTTACGGGCAGAAAAAGAGCACTTGCAACGAGTGACTGAAGATCTAAGGGCCGAAAAGGCAAAATTCATGTCCCAGATCCATGAATTGCAACATCAGAATGCGCAACTGATCGAAGATCATACGCGAGATGTTCTCAGTATCAAAGCCAAAGAAACTCAACTCGTCCGTGCACGGTCAGACGCAGAAGCCGCAGAGAGCATGGTGCAGCGACAAGGCAGAGAAATGGAGAGACTGAAGCGAGAGCTCAGTAGAAGTGTTCGAGATCACAGTCCTCCCTCCGACGACCAAATTTATCAAGACCGGAACTCCAACCCACCACCGCATCACCCGAACATGGAAAGCTATGATAGCAGTCGCTCGGATAGTAGAGAGGTGGGCTACCAGCGAGCGAGGGGTTATATGGGTAGTCCAAGCGAGGAAAAGGAGAACGGAGGTTTGAATGGGGGTGTTGGAAAGAAGGAAGCGGAACCGCCGGTCATAATAAGAGAACTCGGTGGCGGGGCTTTGGCTGAAGGTAGAGAGGAAACAGCGCCGGATGGGCAGACGGTGGACAGTTGGAAGAGGGCTGGGGAGGTCACAAGTAGGTTGAAGGCGAGGATTGAGATGATGAAGGTATGTGTATCTCCGTCAGTGGTGTGTGTGAATTGAGCTGATGATGCGATCAGGCGAAGCAAGGACTCACGAGGCCAGGTGGATGAGCAACGCTGGAAAAGTAGAGAGTGGAGATACTATTGCACAGCCTTGTCACGCTCATGTGAATTTCAAGAGGTCGGGGTTACAGTATGATACCAGGTGTCGGTGTAGCATGAGCTGGAGAGCTGTTCATTGGAATCTTGGCGTAAGAGAATCCGTACGAATCGCCTGCAAGTCATATATCTACCGCTCATCTGACCATTCCTGAGGACTCTGCCAGTTGACTAGGACAAGAAGTCGCGCCCTGAATTGCGTACAACATCACCAGACATCCTATGCTGACCTCTCGCGATTTGCCGTCTCTTTTCTGGACAGGTCTGCATCCCCTTTCTTTTTCGCCCATATCTTTTCCCCTTTGAAAAGAGAACAGAAGATCAGAACGATCGGGACTGTGGCTGGTCTCGTGGTGTCGCAAAGCAGGTTCCCTTGTGCTGCGCCCCTCCCAGTACGGGGAGCCAGCAGAGTCGCCGCTCCCTCGTGCTCCCCGGATGCTCCTCTATGCTTCCTTCCGCGAACGAAAAGGGCAATTACCAATCCCAAGCTCGGGGTGTGTCTAACATATAGACATTGCCTCCCTGTCAAGGAGCGCCTCCTAGAGCAGTTGGACAGGAGTCGCTCAGGAGGAAGAGGAGCAAGATAGGGGCAGCAGCAATGGGCGATGGCGTAAGAGAGCAGTTGATGAACGTCGGATTCCGATTGTGACGGAACTACCTCCTGCCCCCGAGCTTGGGGGGCTCTTTGAGTATCAGAGCAAATCCAACGACGGCTAGCTACTTGCTTTATGCCGTTCACTTTTGCCCTTCCGAAACGGTATGTCATTGGTAGCAAAGCTGGGTTGCCCTCCCTGCGACCATTAGGCTACTCAGGTGGACAGCTGACCATGCCACTTCCGCAGGCCGACTGTATTCCGACTACTGGCCGGCAGTGTTTGTGAAAGCGCTTTGACACGTCGGCTTCAGTGGCTGATCAATTCGTGTTGAGATCTTCTGGGTGTGTCAGGAATGTGTCTTCTTGTAGATCGAATTTGAGTTGGAACTCGTTTTTTTCCCTCTGTTTTCCCCTCTCTTTGGAGTGCAGTAGAGGAGACACATATCAACGGCTTCGGAAATTGGCCGCACGCTAAAGATAGCAGCAGAAAGACTCTGGCACTGTTAGTCACCGATCTTTTTTCGGCATCAAAGACGAGCACAACAGCATGGTGGTTCGCTACCCTACACTCCCTTATTCATGCTTCATCTCCACCAGGAATCCATGAGCATCAAAAGCTCTATGCTTCTCCGCCCAATCCTTCAATTCTTTGAAATCCCGACACTGTCGTGGGAACCCAGCACCTAGAAATCCATTCACAGTATCCACAGCCGGTTCAATGCTGGAGTCTGCCGAGCATAGAATCCCTTGTCGGAGGTAATCGAAACAATGTGCTACGTGAGGTTTTCTTTCTTTACCAAGGTCGAATGCTTCAAGTTCATCTTCAATCGTTGAGTTGGAATAAAAGGCTCGGCGTATTGTGTACTATTTTCACTTTCAGCGGTGTTTGAGGTTGAGATGGGAAGGATGGCATACTAAACAGTGCAGCTGATGGAAAGCGCTCAGGATGGAGGTTTCTGTTGCGATGGTTGGGTCTTTGATGTAGCCTAGGCCATCTGCAGAAAATTCTTAGATCTGGAACACAATGGAGATTGTGTTGGGGACTTACTGGGGATCATGGAGTCCCAAACCGGTTCGGATCCGGCTTCTTTGGGTGGTGGAGCGGCGAAGCTGCTGTTGTACTGGAATATCGACCTGGAAGGCCCAATGGGTACTGGCACAAGTAAGTGAGTACGTTGCATTCAACATTGACGGAAAGACGTTTTACCCCGACTGATTGTGTCTGCCAGATAGACGGACTCACACTCGGCGTGGTGATTGAGGGAGCCAAGGAGGTATCCGGCTACAGCGGCAAAAGCGATGAACATCGCCGAGAGGAGCAAGTAATAACATCGGTACGGTTTGGAGCTGCTGGTAGGGCATGTGTCGCCTTTCTCGAGCAACTCTTCGTCCAGATCTTCCTGGTCTATTCGACTATACGGTGATGATACAACATGTGTTTGCAAGAAGTTGGAGGCCATGGTCGAGCGTTGCAGTAGATTTCTTCGACTTTTGAAGAGCAGATGGATGGATGATACGTTGTCCAAATTGTGAGAAACACGATTGAGGACGTCGCTGCAAGAACACCCTTACGCTCACGTATGTGAACGAATTTCTGTTGGTCGGTCAAGGATATCCTGGAGGGAGAGCCCAGAGCAATGCCTGCTCGGGTTGGCCCCAGGATACGCTAAGCTGTTAGGGACCCTAAGTCTGCCCCTAGTGGTTGGAGACCCAAGATGAGTACTTTATGTAGATGCACGGGTTTTCCCATCACTAAGGATGTTCTATGGGTATGAAGCATGGGAAACCAGCGTGAAGATAACCATCTGGAAGCTCATTGGCCTAGGCTTATTCAGGAACAATGGTACCGCTCAAGTGGTGTGCGGGCTGGGGCCTCGGGGATTCAGTAATAATGGGAAGGTGTGGGTAAAATGGCCCGATGGTAGCAAAATTGGCCAATTTTCCGGGCCCTGCTGCCTGCATGCCAAAGACTTGAAACCTTTGCCCGTCCGCCGCTAGACCTATCGGTCTTAGGTGCTTTATGCTGCATTCCAGATTTGAAGGCGAGATGCATGAATCTTGCCGAAGGTGCATTCATGCAGGAAGGAAAAAATAATCCGCGAGGATGGAGGTTAGGCTACAGGTATTTCAATCATCGCCAACAGTTGCCTTGTACAGAAAGGAGGAACAGTCCGAATGGGTGGAGCATAGTTCGATTGTTGCCTACAGACGCCTTGTCAGGGCGGTACAAGACGATAGGTTCTCAGGACTGTCCGCCCAACCAGTGGCAGGTCACGTACCGTCCTTTGGGGGAAATGATCCAGATTGAGCAATTCTCCACTTTTGCCCACCGGATGACCTGAGCTAACGAGAGTACACTGCAAGCAGACAAGGATGCCTCCTACGGCAGCACATTCAATAAAGAGGCCTGGTTCAGTGCCGATGCTTTCCCATGTCATCACGCGTTCCGGCCGAACAAGAAGTTTTGGGTTTCCACTAACCTCCCCCATGCTTGTGATCGGCAAGCTTCCATGTTCAATCAGGGAGCTAATGCTTCAATCCTCCTAGGCGGTACCCCGGCCTTTTGGGTAACGACGATGACGTGGAGGACTGATGATATTGACATGTAGTCGGCCTCAGAGCTTGGCAGTGCTTCAAAGGAGTGCGCCACCCACTACGAATTCTTATATCAGAACCAGAATGCCCCCCTTAGGAAAATACACTCTTTCGTCACGCTGCTCTGAGCTCTTAGCCCTTTCGAAAACCTTCCGACTCTCAAGGGCCTTCACCAAACACAAAACCCATAGAAAGGAACATTGAAAAGATAAGAAAACATGTTTTTTGTCAAATCATGCCTCCTCCTCCTTGCTGGCTCCGCCCTGCTGGCAACAGCTTTACCGGCACTACGTAAGTCTTCCATCTGCCCTTGATCCTGGTATATTTCTCATAGAACTCCCAGTGCGCCCAGTTCCCGGCACAATTTTTCGTCGCGATGATGAAGGAGTCGACGTAGCGGATGTATTCAAGCTTCGTCGCGACGACGACGACGGGGTGGACGTTGCCGATGGATTCAAGCTTCGTCGCGACGACAACGGGGTGGACGTTGCCGACGGATTCAAAGTTCGTCGAGACGATGATGGAGTTGATGTCGCTGATGGGTTTTAAATTGGGCGAGATTTGTTGGACTGGTCTGTAACAATATTATATCACCAACATCAAATCTTAGCGAGCATACGTCCGTGATGTGAAAGAACACTATGCAAATTCTCCAACCACCCTATTCGGGTGGGCGGTCTGCGGAATGAGCAACTTTGGCCTCTAGCTCAATTCTTGATATATTCCATCTTGCCACGCTAGAGAAAAGAATATCATTGAGAACCCGCGAAATCATAGCAACCCGATGCCTGCCAATACTATCAACCCGGGAACGAGAAGACTACGTGCAAAACTTGTAACATAGCTATCATTTTGCTCGGCTTTCTCTACAATTTTGCCATCCAAAAAAAAAAAAAAAAAAAGAGGGTAGCTCGTAAAGTCGTCGAGTTAATTCGCTCGCGCGGCGACAGAAAAAGCCTGCACACACACACACAAGAAATCCTTTCAACTTTACTTACTTTTGCAACGCAACTTTTAGTGACTAGCTTGACAGCAAAACTTTAGCCATCAACTGTGGAATTTGGTCGAGAAGAATCGGAACCCCTTGAATGTACCCTCCCTGGCAGACGATGGGATAGTCAAGACAGCAAGCATTCAGCTAATAATCTACTCTCTAAACTAAAGCTTGAGGAACTTCATACCCCGAGCCCTCCGGACAGAATTTGTACTTCTCAATGTTCCGCATCCCCTCTACCGGCCGATCAGGTCTTTTGTAACACGCCGTATGCGCTTTCGCCCACCTTTCCAGCTCGCCCCAATCCCGACATTGCTGGTGCTGACCAACGCCCGAAACACCCTCGAGTTCTCGCTGCACAGTGCGCGGTGTATCGTCTGCGTCACAAAGGACTTGTCTCCTCAGAGCGTCGAAGCAGTGAGAGATGTGATGCCACTTTCTGCTTTGCGGTTCTCCAAGGCGGTGTTCGGCCATGGAGATGTAAATGATTTTCTGTGGTAGGTCAGATTGATTTGGCGGCCGGGAAGGTAAAGGGGATGCACCAAGCAGTGAAGGTTGTGGTAGCCGTGAACGATGTAGATGCCCTTCGTTGCGTCCCATGGGAACCTTTGGGCTGGTGGTAGGCCTTTCGAGGTTACGTAGTCGTCGGATAGGGCTATGACGCCGCTGTCGATGTCGATGTCATGCCACAGACGTGCGGTGAGTGAAGCGTTTTCACTGTCGCTGTAGGGCGTCTCCTTGTGATACGGCTCAGTGAGATGTCTGGAGAGGGAAGCTGGAGATGTTTGTGTGCTGTCAGATGGAATACTCCCTGTTCAGGGCCAACAGGACTGACAATACTCTGATATATCATACGTTGCGCATCGCTTCTGTGCCAATAGCCAGATGAGAGTGCCGTTGAGGCATAAGGATGAAAGCAAAAGAAGAGCACACCATCTCAACGTAATGACGGACACAGGAGTGTGGGAATGCTCGTCTCCTTTGGCAAGACGACGAGGTGCCTGATCCCGATTCTGATCGTCCTGTAAAAGTCTTTCTTTCTCCATAGCTTGGTATGATGGCTATCATTGCGAGAAGCTTGCGAGAAGCAACAAACAAGCAACGTAGGCTTACAAGGCGACATCTCAGAAGCTCTACGGCTAGCCGTGGGGGCCTGATTTACATCCAACTACTAAGTCCCCCTTGCTTGGATCCAATTCTAGCCCAGTGGATTTTAATGTATCATGCATAAGGTACCTTAAAGCGCCGATGTTTTACTTAGCGTTGATGCATATTGACGGAACGGCTGCAGCTGCGGGAGAGGGAGAGGCTTCCTTCTTTCAACTAAATTAGTTATCCGGTCCTATTACATACATACACCAAGGAAGGAGGATCACCACACCACCCATGCATGGGTTCAGCTTGATTAAATGATAGGCAAAAAGCAATGGATTGGTGCAGAATAAAAAGGGCAGGCTGGTCCGTTGGCGCCTCATAGTAACCCCATGCGCACCTCGCCCGAAATTCTTCGCCCGCAACACATAGTCGGTACACTCCGTTGGGACGGTCCGTCGAAGCGTGACTCTTCGATTGGCAATGGCCGATCATTGATGCACTTCTTCTTGCAGTATAGGAATCAGCGGCAATCCCACTTCCTCCGCATCGGCATCCCTGGCCTATGGGAAGACTCGCATAGCATTGCTCCCTACTATCGGCAAGCAACACTGATTAGTCCAATCTCTATGGCCAAAGCGCCCATCCTTCCTTTCCTTCAAGTTCCATACCGTTGGTTCACCTGACCCCCCCCCCCCCTCCCCCCCCCCCTAAAGATCCTTTCCGTCACGAGTTCAAGGGTGTGTATCTTAAAGAGGGGGTGATGTAACTTTCAGATCTGCAGCACTGCGTAGGTGTAATGTTTTGGGCGACTCAGTCATCCCTGCAAAGAACGACTTAAGCCTCTATCGTCCTCTTTTCCAAAATATCCATACCCACTGTCATCAATTTCATTTCAATTTTCTCTTGCGCGGTACCCTTTTGATTACCTCTAGAACACATACGAGAGAGCCAACATGGGCTACTCCTTTGCGCCAGTGAACAACCGCGATGGCCTCATTGCCATGTGTGTCGTTTTTTCGATTTCCTCTACCGCAGCAGTCGTCTTGCGATTCTATGCCCGCAAGTTCAAAGGGTTACGATTTCAAGCTGATGACTGGCTGATTGCAGCCTCTTTGGTAATCTCATAACCTTAGACTCAGCATTTTTCATGCCGGTCTTGAGCTAACGAAGTTCTCTACCTAGGTGTTTGTCCTTGGCCTGAACGCCATGTTTCTCGCTGGTAGGCATCTACCGCCTGTTCCTACATTACCATATCTAAGTTTGGCTGCATCAGGTTGCATCCAGCATGTTATCACAGGCCATTCGCCTGTTGTGGATGACTTTCCAGTCTCGACCGAAACAGAGCACATGGCTGAAAGGGTATGTTCTCCGAGTTGCATCTGGTCGACATATCGTGAAGACTTACACTGCTCTTAGTATAAATATGGATTTCAAACCACAGAGAAGCTTGCTTTCGGCTTGATCAAGTTATCGATCTTGTTCCTGTGGCGAAGGATTTTTGGCCATGTTCGCGCTTTCAACATAGCCAGCTGGGCCATGATTGGCATCGTATCTGCATGGAGCCTGGCATTCTTTTTGGGAACCATTTTCCAATGTGGACTGCATTGGAGCCGTAATTGGGCACCAATTGAGATTTTCCTGACACAATGCTCCAATACTTTGGACATGCTAAGCGTATTCACCGCGACTGATATCGTCACTGATCTCATGATTATTGCGATGCCTATCCCAATGGTACGTATTCTCTGACAGTTGGCTAGCACTATTTTTACTTTTATTAGATCTGGTCACTCCAAATGAGCGTTCAGAGAAAAGTTGCCATCAGCGCCATGTTCCTCGTTGGCTTCTTGTAAGTACCCGGAACGCATACGAATGCACCCCAACGAATGCTGTACTGACGACAAAATAGTGCTATTGGTGCTGGCATCGCTCGTATGGTTGCATATCTTGTCACGTCTTATGGTACGTCTCAGCCCAATGAAAGAGACTCCCAAGGCTAATCTACAACTCCAGAAAAAGGGTCAAATCCGGACTTCATACGTAGGTAATCAAATCCGTTGCTCGAGGTTCTCTGCTAAGGGTGCGTGATAGAGGACTTCACTATCTTCCTGCTATGGAGCCTCATTGAGTTGAATGTTGCTATGATTTGCGCCTGCCTGCCGACCCTCCTTCCAATCGCGACAAAATTCCCTCGCGGCTTCCGATCACTCATTCCTTCGAAGAGGTTATTGTCACTCAGCTGGTTGCGCAGCCATAGAGGTCATAAGCTCTCGGACAATGACTCTCAAAACTCTTCGAGATTCAAGATGATGTAAGCGGAGTTTTCCACGCGCCATATCTTTTTGCGTATTGACAACGCAAGTACGGTGACGCTGGCTGATGACTACTCTCAGCGACAAGAAGCATAATGGAGCCAGTATGGAGACATACATATCAAAGTTACCTCCTCATAGTATCGATCTTGAGATGCAGCCGCAGACAAATCACAACATTTTCGTCCAAAGCAATATCTCGCATCATGATAGCACTCTAATCTGAGCCATCGTCTTAGAATACTGCAGGTACCATTCGCCTCCGGCGCAACTTTATTGCCAATTCCCTGGATGATGAGAGTGCTGAAAATCAGCAATCAATTTCGCGTATGGGGGTGGAAACGTAATCACATGGGATGGATTCGCAGAGGGTTTGAAAAGACTAGCGCTGTAATTATAGTAGTTTCAATACATCCTAGGCTCTTGACTTGTATTATTGTTGCTAGACCCCACACGGGAGCTAGGTGAAAGCCGCGAATCGCGTCCGCCCTAGGAAGATTAGAATCAGTAGCTCGGTTTCCTCCATGAATACCTTACCTTGGTCACCACCATTGCTTTGTGAAAATTCAACGTATGGGGTAAATTGACGCAGAAAGTGTCCATCCCCCGCAGGCCATGTTCATCGCTTCTTAACATCGCGAATACCTTTACCGCGTGAACAGCTGTGATCGGAAAAGAAACAACAGAGGAATTCCATCTTCTATCACTCATATACAACCATGGAATCCCATCTCAGCCCTCGTCAGCATCCTTTCTTATTCGCATCCATATCTACCATCGTCATTCTCACTGCAATGTTGTTCAATTCGACTTCACTGTCTCCTGTTGTCCTGATTTCGAACTTGTTGAATGTCTCGACACCATATGTCCGGAATGCACGCACCGGCGTTTCCTATCGTGGCAAATCTACAAATGGCATTGAACATTTCCAGAACATTTTCTATGCAGAAGATACGTCAGGCTTTAATCGCTTTGCCCCACCCGTTCTCAACACACCACCTCCGGGCACTATTGTCGATGCAACCGCTGCTGGTGCCTGGTGTCCTCAAGGGCTTGGAGGACCTCCGCTTCCTTTCACAAGCCTTATCACCAACGTGAGCGAGAACTGTCTTAGTTTACGAATTACACGGTCGTCTGGTACAAATCCATCTGCGAAGCTGCCGGTTCTGGTCTTTATACACAGTGGTATGGAATTTTCAATAAGTGAAGAATTTCTTTATGATCGCTGATGCAGAGTGATTAGGTGGTGATGCGCTTGGAAGTGCATCTGATATACTCTATACACCAGATGGTTTGGTGAGACAAGCCAAATCAAACGGTCAGCCGGTGATCTATGTCGGGATCAATTACAGGTTGGGAAGTACGTCGAATCCCCAGTAAATGATGGGCACGTATTAATGGTCAATCAAGTATTTGGTTACGCCGCCAACGAAGCACTGAGAGCCGCGAAACAAGGCAACGCGGGGCTGCGAGATCAGCGTGCAGCCTTCGACTGTATGTATACCGAAAGCCACGAACGAGTCATTCTATACACTAATGAAAGCTCAGGGATCCATGACAACATTGACGCCTTCGGCGGAGATCCAGGAAATGTCGCTGCTGTGGGTCACAGCGTGGGTGCAATGGCTATTGGCTTACACCTCGTCTCATATTCAGGCAACCAAGGAGTACCATTCCAGAAAGCAATGTAAGAGTATCATGAGTCCGCAAACGAAAAATTTGCTGAGAGCACTCGCAGAATGATGTCCGGGGCTTCCGGCACGAATTTCAACATCATGAGCAACCTCGTAGCAGACAACACGGCAACTGTGGCCAAATCCGTTGGTTGTACTCAGGATCCGGACTCTCAAGCAACGTTAGACTGCCTACGAAGGGTTCCTCTCAAAATTTTGATGGACACTTCTGTGCAACTTGCTCGACAATTAAGACCGCCTTTCGGAGAGCTAGCTTTCTACCCCAGCTACGATAATGATTATATTGTCGATCGACCATCTGTACTACTTCGCAAAGGAGCTTTTGTAAAAGGTGTGTTTCTTTCTTATATTCTGCAGTAACGTAGATTCTAAACGTATCTAGGGATATCGATCATGGGCTCTTGGGTTACCAACGACGGCGCCTGGTACGCTCAGCCAACCATCAGCGACGATGTCTCTGTACTTGCAAGCTTTCAAACATTCGTTCTCGGTCTCTCACAGTCTTCGCTACAACGCCTGCTGTCCCTTTATCCAGTATCCAACTTCGATTATCTTGTTCGTCCTCACGAGGGAGCGACACCAGACTACTATCGCGCAGCGCAAATCAACCGTGATCTCTGGTTCACATGCCCCGTGATTGACTTCACTTGGCAGTACACTAGATTCGGTGGCGACTCGAGCATCCGTCTGTACGATATAAACCAGACAAAATTCGGACCGATATTTCAATACATGGGCGTTCCTCAGTGGCGCGTCAGCCACCTCTCTGATATTCCATATCTCATGAATGAAGACGTCGCCGCTGGCGGAGATAACAGTCCCTATCAGCAGGACCTTTCTGCTCTGTTGAGTGGAAGTGTTGTTGCCTTTGCTTACTCGGGAGACCCGACGATTTCTAGAGGTCGGACTTTTAAAGATTGGCCGGTCGCGTACTCGGATCAGAGTGTCCAGGCGCTGAGCAAGGAGCACCCGCAAGAGGTGAGATTGTATATTGTGGGAGGATCGCAGGGAAGTGGTCCCGCAACCATGTCTTCTGGAACAGGTAGTCAAGTCAAATCGGACCGTGAGAAAGCACTGGCTTGGGAGAATGTGATAGAGCGGTGTGACTTCATCAACTCGATTCTAGAGGAAATTGGGGTTTGAGTTGACTTCGCCAATGCGATTCAAGTCGAGATTTAAATTTGCGAAATCAAGTCTTATGATGGGAACCTAGCTGTACTGACAAGGTAGTACGCAGCAGGATCGGAACGTTGGATCGGAATTACCAAACGTTTGGACACAGGGTAAAGTGGACATGCCAGTTGAGCTCTGGAACTCGAGGACTGACACGAGATGAAGTTGATTCTCATTAGGAAGAATCAATGATGGAAAGCCCCTTCTGCTGTTGCGTTTTCCGGGACGCCATGCTTGCCGAAACTCGCGTGGAAGAAGTTGAGTATACTCAAGAAGTCTCACACCTTTGGCGTCCCTGTTCCCCAAGTAGGAGACCCATCGCTGAAGATGAAGCGATCACGGGGATGTCACATCTCATCTTCTCGCGATATGAAATGATTTGAAGTTGGAGCGACAGCGAGCAGAAAGCCATGTTCATCCCGATCGTCTTCTTCGAATCTATCACGGAATCCTTGGACACCTTTCTTTGCCCATCTCTTCCTCCTTAGAGATAAGGTTTGATCAAAAATATCAGCTCCTGCAGGCGACACGGAGAGGAAAGCGCCTATCGCTCGTCATACTACTTTTGGCTCCGAGCAAAATATTGGCATTGAAGAAAAGCTAACAGGAGATCCAAACAAGATCGAGGCCGACATCAGAAGGAAACTCCGGAATGTCTACGAAAAGAATGCTCCACCGTACTATCGTCTGGCGCCCGAAAGATCCGCCCCAGGGACTGCTCGAAACGACACTTCCTCCCCCAAGGCATCGTTTGATGCTACAACGCAGTATCTTCATGTTCGCCAGGTAGAGATTGACATGGAGGAAGTTGGCCAGCTTATACCTTTGGAGATTCCCTTGCCAGCCGGATAACACTCATCGTTGGCGAAATGGATAGACAGCAAAGTAACGGCCTTTAACGATTTTCGTTTGTGTGAATGCGAGTTCTCTGCCATAGTTTTGTTCCAAACTTAATCGACTTGATAATATCAAGTGCCTGGGTTACGATTTCTGTCTAGATGCGTTATGGCACTGGGGACTCTGTCATCTCAATAGTTTTGTGTTCGCACATTTTCTAGTAGCTTTATACTATCATCGTATAACGTCAGAAGACAGTGTTTCAAGTTTGTTAAGTTAGCATTGTCCTACCCAATAGGCCCGCATAATTTAAAAATGGCATCCAGCTACGACGTTTTCCAAGAAAGGCCAAGGAGGGGTGATGATCAGATGCTCGCGCCTTGTGAAGCACACACATAAGGAAGCAATCTATAAAAGGCATAGCGAATCTCGAAACCGCTGAAACCGATCATCAAATTTTATCCATACGAACCAGCCAGCAGCGAACAGTCGTGTCACCTCGCCAGCCACTACCGCCGTCTACACTGCTCAAAAATGGTAGGGCCTCCATTGAAGTAAGCTCCTTCGACACCAGCATTGTCCAAGGTGGCCAAGTCCCATAGCCCCCCCAGCGTCAGCAAAGACGACTCAGTCACCTTGGAGTAGCCTGCATTGTCCGAGAAAACCTGGTGCTGCTGTTGACACTTGATGGAAGCGCTGCGTTGCCTGCATGCCGATCAGTTGAGGGACAGGCTGTCGATAATGGCAGAATCTTTGGGCTTGGTTTCAAGGCGCGGACCAGCTGGATACGTAATGGCATGAGTTCCTGGGAGATGATGAGTGATGGGGAGATGGACGTGAGTCGTGCTTCGCTCTGCGTCGTGTGGTGGGGTATGAGAGGGGGCAAGAAATCGATCTTGAACGGGGCCAAAGCTGATAGAGAGGGAGGATTCATCAGGGGTGGACTTGAAATGAAAAAAAAGGGCTGAGCCCGGCTGTGGGTTGCCGCATATTCAGCACTCTGGCTAAAAGTCTCTATGTGGACCGTCAGAATGGTATGATCAGTGACTAGTGCTCTCCACGCTGGTCTTCTTTGATCAGATCAGCCGCCTTTTCGGCGATAGCATATACCAGAGCACAGATGTTTCCCGACACCTGCAGCGGAATAACACTGGCATCAACAACCCTCAGATGGTCTACACCGAAGACTTTCAACCTCTCATCGACCACCTGTCCCAAAGCCGCCGTACCACACGGGTGGTACTCTGTCGTGGTGTGCGCACGAAGGTACTCCTCGCATTGGGTAGGGTCGTTGATGTCCATTTCTGGCGACGGAAAGGCTCTCGATTTTATCTTATCGGCCAAAGGTTTGGTTCGACTCATTTGGTCGGCAACGCGAAGACCGACGGATAAGACCTCGACGTCTACTCTGCTTTGTAGATACTGCGGATCGATACGGGGTTGGACTATGGGATCTTTGCCTGTTGCAGAATTCAGAGTCAATAGGTCTCCTTCAAGATACGAAATCGAGGTTGAGGATACGATAGAGAAAGCGAGAGATGGGTAGAACCCTCTTTCACCCTCGAAACTTGTCTCGCGACTCAATCCGCGGACCGTTTGGGAGGGATTCACCCCAAAATGTACGCACTTTGAATGTGGATTGACCCTCTGGAGAAAGGATGCGAGAATCCGGTGATAATGGAGCATCGACTTTGTTCAATACTGGGCGCTAAGACTGCTTCCTGGTCGTAGAAACCACCGGGATTCACAGAGGCAGCAAGGAAGGTGAATTGGATGCTCGCTGCCCTTGGATCCTGGACTCTCTCAGCGAGCAGCGCCCTTTCTTCCTTGACCCAGCGATCTCGAGCAGAGTCTTTCGCTACGCTCACCGCCTCGTTGATTCTTTTCATTTCTTCGGGTGTCGCTACTTGTGCAATTGCCACAAAACCGTTCGCGTTGACGCCGTTTGCCAGCGGGCCGCCCTGACCTGACCTATACTTTTGCATGGCTTCGCTCAGGATAGCCTCTTGAGTCATGTGATCCAGCGAGAATTCTCCGTCAACTAGATTATATGACGAAATGATCACTGGATGGTCTTCGAAGTGCTCGCCAACACTATCGTTCTCGACCACGGTCTGAACCCCGGCGGAACTGAGGACTTCTTTCTTCCCAACGCCAGATAATTCAAGAATCTGAGGTGTCTGAACGACTCCTGCTGCCAAGACGACTTCGTATTTTGCCGTTACCGTGTACTCCTGGCCGTTCCTTAAAAATACTACTCCCGTTGCAATTGGCTTTTCACCATTCTGGGCAAGCACTACCTTAGCCACAAGCCCCTCGGTCAAGACTACCAGGTTCTGTCTTTTTGCGTTAGGCACTAAATACCCTGATGCGGAATAAGACCTTATCCCAGGGCCATGGCTTCTGTCAATCATGCTCAGGCTGGAATACCCCCCTAGGTGGGACCCACTCCAGGCATCCTTTGGGGGTTCCCACGGCAACCCCATAGCCTTACTTGCGTCGTGCCAGAGATCCTCTACCGGAGCCGACCAATTTCCGAAGCTTGTTTTGATGGGGCCGGAGGTGCCGTGGGACTCAAACTCGAAAGCTCTCTTAGTCTTAAGCCTAGCATTGTCGTGGTCTGCTACAGGAGCCGGTGCGGTCAATGATTCATGCTTCAGGAAATAGGGCCTAAGACCCGACCAGGCCCAATTCTGGTACCCCGTGATCCGGGCCCAATCGTCATATTCGTCACTTTGTCCACGCACGTACAACATGTAATTGATCGCGCTTGTCCCACCGAGCACTTTGCCACGAGGAAACTCATGAACGAGGTCCATCGTCCCCGGCTATACACAGGTCAGGGTGTATCTATTCGTAGCACGTAAATATACAAGAAGGTGTACCTGGGGTACAGTCTTCAATAGCCAGTCATAATCTTTATTACCAACAATCTTTGAAGATGCACCCGGAGTGAGGACGGATGGATCGCTCAATCTGGCGGCGCCGGCTTCGATGACACCAACGGTGACCGTGGGATTCTCAGAGAGGCGAGCGGCCACGGCGAGGCCCGCAGTTCCGCCTCCAACGATGATATAATCGAAGGATATCTTGATGAAGTCTTCTGGATCACTGATGATAGACATCGTGTGATAATAGGAATATCTCTAATGGAAGGTGTGGAAGTGTTGGGTAATTGAGTGGATGCAACGGGGGAAATTCTAAACTCCATTCGGCATGTTTCCTGGAAGCGTTGCCGCTAATCTCAGATCCGCGGAAGTACATACAAGCAAGATCCTTCTATCTTCGCACAGCTACCACTGTCCAGTCTCCGCCTTCCTGATCTCCAGCGGTATTCCCTCGACTCAGTTCTACGGCTCAAACAAGAGCTAAATTGTGCTACAGTCTCTGGCTGCCTGCTATATTATTAGATCAATCGTCAAAGCAGGGTCTCGAAATTGCTGATAGGGTATCGGGCGGGAAGAAGTGATCGAAATCAGAGATCCAGTATGAGTAGCTGTATGATACGGGATACAAGGTGAGTAACTCTTAGGCCTTCTGTCTTTCTTGATGGATGCATAAACACTCGTCGATATATGCCTCCATGATTGCACTTCCGGCAGTCTCAACGTTGACTACTTCCACCAATCCCTCTCAGATACCAGAGAAGATGCGCGCTGTCGTTCTCCTCTAGGCGGCTCCGTCCATCAATACTCGGACTCATCTGTCAGTCCCATTGAGGCATTCGGCCGGTTCTCGGCAATCTCGTCGCCCACACTATCGTTCATTCTGCTGTCCATGCGAGATCCTCAGCTGGCTGCTGTACGCTACGACTATCATATCATGATTTGCTTGCCAAACTTTCCTGACCGCTAACCCTCGATTCATATACCTCTGCAAAGACGTCATAGCCAAAAAGCCATTTCTGGAAGACAGGATCGGCCCAACGATTAGGAAACCCTTCAAAAGGCGCGTCATACCGAAGCTGTCTATCCCTCTCCCGTTGTGCTTCCCCATCTTGCATGTGGAGAATTTCCCCATTCGCAATGCTTCCTTGCACGATCTTTGTGCTGCGAGACCTTCGGAGTTGTTCATATATGATGAAGCTATCTCGAATCTCGCTCTTGTGTTGAATGTGCTCAAATAAGGCACCCAGAATAGCTCCGTCCTCCACAGCTTGTGCTGCGCCTTGCGCACTATGTGGTACATCAGCGAGCAATACTTTGCTACTTTTGATATCAGAGAGTCTCACAGGAATGGCAGCATGGCATGGCAAGCGTCCCCAAGTAGGGCAAAATTTGCCTTGGGGTGAACCCACTCTCCCGTTCCAACACTGGTACACAATGGCCACTTGCTGACGCCTTGAGCAATGTCAAGCAACAGTCTGAGTCGAGGATCCCAGGCTCGAAAGAAGTCCCTCATCTCAACGACGTCCCCCAGATGAGCGCCACAGATGAATACGAAATTGTACAAGCTCGTCTCTTTGAGTGTGTAGCTCACCACATGAGCACCAGGGCCCATCCACCCGTTGATGTCTGGACTTTCCAGCAAACTGACCAGCTCAGGATGAGACTGCATGTCCTCTGTATTGATGGTGATGCGATACGCTATGTTCTCCGTGACAACGTGTGAGTTTGAAGATCCTTGTATCTCTGCCCGACATGCAGAATGAAGTCCGTCCGCGCCGAGGAGGACGTCGGGCCGAATTTCCACTCCCCCCGCCGACGACACAACTATCGACGTGGAGGTGCAGGTGATTTTCGTGACCTGAAATTCAAGCTCAATGGTGGCACCTAATCGTTCCGCTTCCTTGGCCAAGACCTTTTGGAAGTTGGCTCGGTGGATCAGAAGCCACGGAGCTCCGTACGCTTCCTCCATGAAGGGCACGAGCCGTACATCGGACAGCACGGAACCATCACGGTACGAGCGTAAAAGCAGCCTGTCGGGCTCGGTGGAGTAGTCCTTGATGGCGTCGAGAATGCCCCACCGCTTCAAGATACGGGTCGAATTCGGAGGGAGTTCGATCCCGGCACCGATCTGGACACAGCGAAAACTCTGTTAGACTGAGCGCTTTTTCGGCCTTCGGCATCCATGCTTTCTACTTCACTGAGCTCCTTGGTCCGCTCCAGAATCTTGACGTCGTGGCCTTGCCTTCTGATCGCAATCGCGGCCGCGAGACCACCCAAGCCACCCCCCACGATGGCAACATGACACGTTGGTTTTCCCATGTCGATCATACCACTAGCGAAAGCGTGTCTTTGGTGAGTCCGATTGATCGGTTTTCGATACAATGTGAGCGTGAAGCTGCCACTTACAGTCTGAAAGTGGCTCCGTGAAAGCATCAAACGACCAGCCACAAGATCAGCATCTCAAATGCACTTGAACATTCTGCTGTCTGGGCGTTGTCGGCAATAATTGAATCCTGAACACTGCTGAAAAAGCCGTCCTCACTGCGGATGCGGTACACAATGTCGGCGACTATGAATAAACGAGGCCAGACAAAGTTCAAATTCGTCCCCTCGGCCCAAAAATGCCAAGGTTTGTACCTAGGTAGATTAGCACTCCTACTCCCAGCCGTACACGGCCAGGTTGTTATCTGCACTAATCATCTGCAGCATGCACGGTCCAACGACGCAGTCACCGTCCTCCCGCAGAATCCTGCCACACGCGCTAGTAGCTCGTGCCGTCCAACCACCCCGCAGTCATCATGCATTCTCTCTGATCCCGGTCACTGTTTCAGTTGGTCTCGATATCCACGCTTGGAGACGCTTCTGCTGCATGGTTTGTATCGTAATCCCCAGCAAGCGGGCTTCGGGGGCCATGCTACTCGGGTCGGTTCATGAGTTCGGTCGGTTGTTCAAATAAAGGCCGTCTATCTATGAACAGTCTAGTTCGTTCATTAGACAGCTACGTTGAATGAATGGTGCGAGCACTCATAAAGCACCATTGCGTGCTGCTATAAATGTCGCACCACGAAGAAGGAGAAAGAGTGAAGCCGGCAATATGTAAGCATATGAAGGCTATGAAGGGCGACGTGCATGCATATGAGGACTGACAAGTCCCGCCCAATGCCCAGGGACAGTCATCCTGACATCTCGTCAACGATGCCTTCCGACCCCTCTAGTCCTCCTTCGTCTCGGGAGGTTGTGATTGGTTATGCAACTCAAATGACACATGAATCATTTCCCTCGCCCGAATTCTAGATCAGACAGCTCCAGACCCTGTAGCCCATCAACGCCCGTCGCCGAGTCCGACGGCAGTTCCATCCACGCCTTTTTGGCCGCGGGCGAGTGATGGGCTGCTTCGTTGGGGATGTCCATGGGGGCATGCTGATGGGACCTCGATGCCGATCCGCCGCTGTGGATGGACAGGACGGAGCGAACGCTCTGGACCACCGACTCTGGGAGGCGCCACCCGTTCAGTATCGGACCGAGCGTCGGCAAGCACGCGGCTACGATCGAGGCACAAGGCTCAATCATGGCCCAGATGAAGTTGTTGTTCTGCACATCTGAGGACAGAGGGGTCAGCCAACGGCCGTCTCAGGTAGGAGGGAGTGGTAACTGACCTGAAAAGGCAGGGCTCGCAGCGTTCGTGATGGTGGAGAATGTGTACACGTAATACAGTCTTACGGCGGCAGCCACCACGCAGCTGGATGTATCGTCAGTTGCTATTTCGCCGGCTCTGATCCGCAACGTACAAAAGCCCGAGCCAGAAGATTCCTACCAGTTGAAGCTTTCTTTTCGTAGTCATGTGTAGATTCCTGATGACTGGCAGAGGTAAACATAGAGTCCACAGATCGATCGCCAGGTCGGTAGCGGATTCTGCAATTAAAAGAGCGGAGAGATTGTACGCTAAAGCTGTTTCATCTTTATTCCAGTAATTTGAAAAAGGTCGTGCGGCGAAAAAGAGCGCCTGAACGATATCAGCTTCTGTAGAAGGGTGGTATTCCAAAAAGGCCAGACTGACAACGAAGAACGCGGAAAACCAGGCGAATACGACAGCTATTGTGATGTTTGCAAAAAGGCAAAAGCGTGGCGTCACGAATATCCGTTTGTACATCAACAGGATTGACAATTTGATGGCGGCGAAGGAAGAGTGAGTGATTTGGATGTTTGCAAACACCTCCTACAGATCATTAGTTTAGTAGCTCGTGCTACCGTGGACTTTCCCTCATGCAGACCTTGAAGTATTCTCGGGCTTCGCTAGGTGTCAGTTGAATGGTCTGTTTACCAAGACCACCGGCGACAGCTCCATATATGTAGAGTATCGCCATTCCAATCACAATGATCTGTCCTTGTAGAATCAGCAACTAGGTCGTCCCAGTAGAAAAGAGCACTAACAAGAGCGATCAAGATTGTGAAATCGTCGGTCTTCAAAGGGAGCGATTTGATTCTTCGGGACCGAAAACGAAGTCCAACCGCAATGGAAGCCAGTAAGGGGAAAATCACACTGACGATGAGGATGGCCACGGAGTAAGAAGACAACGACATGATTGAGACGGAGCTCAGTCTCGGTGTTCGGAAAGCCAGCAGGCCTCGCGACGTTGACGAGGCGTGGAGAGAAGAGTCATGAAGAAAGTTGATGACCTTGAGCCTCGTGATTCGAAAACTGGAAAGTTGGATTTCTGTTTTCCCAGCCCGTTAGAGGGCAGACTTTTGCCGTTGTCACCTTCTGCTAGGTCGCAAGCTATATAGACAGGGAGTCCGAGGGACGTGTGGGTGATGGCAGTCGGCACAGCTCCTTAGGATACCGTAGCTAGCCATCAGCGGCAACGGCAGCACCGTCAGTCCTAGCTATCTGTCTAAGTTTTGTATTCTAGGGTAGCCCTTGGCAAGCTTCATGCCCATTACTTACCTTAGCGTTTCACACTACTTTTTGTGTAGATCGCTCAACGCTCAGAGACCGAACCGGACTCTGTCGTTGGAGCAAGATGGTGGATACGTTACTGGCCCTCGGACTAGGGTGGTGCTAATTGCCACTCTTCCACGGGAGCTATGCGGGCAAAAAGATCATCCTTAATTGACGCTATGTTCGGTGCCTAAGTACAGCGATACTTTATCGGGGCAAAAGACTTCAATACTCGCACCCGCACCTGAAAAGACTCGGGTACTCAAGCCACCCGTATATAGTTACATTGCGAATGATAAGGGCTTTTCATTCGCTCACCAAATTTAACGATAAATTAAAAAAAAGCTTGCCCGCATACATATATCTTACGAAACAAAAAATCGCAAAAACATCGAAAATCTCAAACTCTTTTATTAATCAATCAAATGCTTTATAAACGTTATTATATAATATAAACGATATATGTAAAATAGCAAATAAAATATAAAACTATTTAAATATTGCTATCATCGTTTAATACGTTTAAAATTCGATTAAAAACCGAGTCTCTTTATATCGCATTTTCAACATTTTATCGCCTATAATTAATTAACGTTTTAAAGAATTAATTTTTTTGACGACAATCATTTTAATAAGTTGACGATTAATGAAATTATTTATAAATTTAAAAAATTATCGAATATAATGCTTCGTGAAAAATAAAATTATAAAATAATTCATATAATGTAATTATAACAGAAGGTTTTCATAATTATATCGTTTCGAATTTTAATTTAACATATTTGAAATCGTATTTGAGAGTCGCAAATCGAATTATTAAGATAATTAATAAACACATTATTAAAAACTTTTGAATATTTTCAATTTAACATCTTAATATCGTTATTAAAATTTTTTGAACTGTCAAATTTAGATTATTTAAAATTTTTTGATAATATATAAAAATCGTGATCTCGATGCCTCGATTTTAATTAATTTCGTAATTTTAAAAAAAAGATGTTTAAATATATATAAACTCATTTATATAAATTTTTTTTTTTAATAATTTCATTATTTTATTCTTTTGTTTTATTCTTTTTCGAGACTTTAAATTATATCATAATTATAATATAAACTTTTTATATTTTTATTATCGAAGTTAATCAATTTTCTTAAAATCTAAAATTTTTTAATGTGAGAGATATTTTCGTTATTTAATTTGAATTAAAAAAGATTTTCAATAATTAATCTATCGTCAAAAAATTCAATTTTATAATTTTTTAAAAAAACATTATGCGTGCTTTTTATAAATATGCGAATTTTTAATGCTTTTAAAACGTTCGTGCTGTGAGAAATAACGAAAAAATCATTTAAATCACGATCATTAATAACGATTATATATGCTTTATAAAATCACAAACACGTTTCATTATATTAAAATAAGTTTAAATTGTTAAAACTGTGAATCGATGTCTTATAATAATTAAATAAACTTTTATTCGAACGATTGTGTTAACGATTATTCGTATATATAACGAGATTATCACTTAAAAGATAATTTAGCGAATTAAAATCATTTTCATTAACGATAATTTACGTAAACATCGTTATGCATTTCAATTACTATTTAATCTCAAACGTGAAATTAAGATTCAAAATTTCGAGACGCACGTTTATCTCGCTATTAATCGAAAAATTAATTTTTTTCAACGATTCTTTTGCTGTCTTAATGTCTTACGCAATTATTTTTAATATTCTCGACGTTTAATTAATATAAACGATATTTATTTAAATAAGAAGTTTGAATTTATATTATTATTAATCGTGAAAATCGATATTAATAATTAAATGTTTATTCTCATTTGAATTATTATTGAAAATGAAAATCTCGAATCGTGAAATTACTTTTTAATGCATTTGAAAATCGTCTTATTAGAATTCTTTATGCATTTATATATTTTTATTAACGATCGCGATAAAGGTCTCGAATTAACAATAATTAATAATTGAAAATATAAAAATATTATTCACTTATATTACTATTATCATATTTACGAAAATATAATCGATAAACGTAAAAATTATACGCTTCGTAAATAATTTTGAAAAATAATTAAAATTAAGATTTTAGAGAAATTTGCTTATTATATAATCAAATTTCGTGAGATTTTTTTAAACGCAGCTAATTATCTTATTATAATTAATTCTTTCTTTTGAATAAAAATCTATATTTTTGTTAATCGATAAAATTATAACATTAATAACATTATCGAAATCATTAACAAAATTCTCAAAAACGATCGAAATATGAATTTATTTAATTTGTTAACAATCATTTAAACGCGAGTCTCGAAAATGAGATTTGATAAATTATCGATCGTTAAAAAGCTTATTTAAAAAGATCATCGATTCACATCTCATTATCGCAATTTTTTAATATAAAATCGTAACTTCGCAAAAAATTATCAGATTATTTCTTCTTTTAAACGTTAAATTTAAATCGTCAATTAAAGATTATTGAAATTGACGTGAATTATAAAATTGTTTAATAAACATTTCACATATACGTGTTTAAGATCGCAATAATTCGAAATATTATATAATTATATATTCGTCTTTTGTATATTTATGTATAAAAATATTTCGATTTTATTATCGTGACATTTCTCGTTAATTGTGTATAAAAATTAATATATAAAATTAATTTCTCATTTACGTATCATAAGTATTCAATTTATTCTCGACGAATTTTATTATCTTTTAACAATATAAATGTCTCGTGATCGCTTTCGTATAAAACGCATTTGATGTGATTAAAGTCTTAAAAATAATCGTGAATTAAGACTTAATAATTATGAAATAATTATGTTTTTATAAAACGAGATAGCGAGAAGACGAGAACGTAATTATTATGATATATATGATCAAATAAAATATAATTAATTAATATATAAGTCGTAATAATATGCTATCGCTTATAATTATTATTATTATTAATTATATATATACAATAAATAAAAATTATATAATAATAATTATATAAAAAAATTGAAATTTTTGCGATCGTTAAGGCTCTTCTGAAATTTTCAATAAAATACATATATGCGAACAAGCTTTTCCTTAATTTATCGTTAAATTTGGTGAACGAATGAGAAACCTCTGTCATTCGCAATGTAATTATGTACGGGTGGCTTGAGTACCCGAGTCTTTTCAGGTGCGGGTGCGAGTATTGAAGTCTTTTGCCCTACTTTATCTTCTCGCGGCGGGCGTTATTGGCCTGCACTGGTGGGGGACCTTGCTCGACCTCGCCGCAAGGCTGGGCTTGGCTCTTTGAAAGCATGCGCTGCCCTTGCTCTCTGGCTGAGTTTGACGAGCATGGGCAGAGCTTGGAGGTTGTTTAAGCAAAGAGGCGAGCCGTGCTGCGATTGAAGGATTTTGTCGTCAAATCTGAAGTATTGGAAAACTTGCGAGATCCGCTTACACAAAGCCATCCTGCATTAGCAGGTACAGTGGTGCAGGGTCTTTGCACAGCGATTTGCCCCCCCTCCTAGTTTCTATGAGCAGCCAAAGCAATCCTGATCGCTTAATACACCAACGAGGTTTGATCAATGAAATTGCTGAAATCCTGCCAAGCCACTACTCGGGAGCTAAAGGGGGTCACTGGGGGCAACCTGCTACACCCTGTACCTTAGGCACATAAACTTAGGTACCTACTCTGCGCTGGCTCGAGTGACGGCCCGAACTAGGTAGCATCGCGTAACAAGGGTTTTGGAGATCAGGTGGGGTAAGGGAGCATCATCCCCCTTCGGAGCTTCGGGGGCCTAGAGTATCTTCAGCTTTGATTTCAATGTCCTATCAGATGTGTCTGATCGCCTCGGATAATGAAAAACGGGATTTACGTGCAGATACGAAGCTGTTGGACATGACCTTCTCTCGTGTAATGTGTGAGGGCGCATTCACAAGGCGATTACAGGGTTACATCTGGCTGATCTGGGCTCTCTTGCTCGCCTTTGCTTGACCACTTGGTTTGCAGAGATTCCACACACACGTCTCTGCACGAAGCTGACATGCCAGCTACCCGATAAGGTCATAGATGCGACCAAGGGACATGAAATACTTTACTACCATGACCCGCCGGATGCATTAACGGAATCTTGCATAATCAAGGTTTTATTGTATAATCGCGGAGCACCATCCCATCGCAATAAGTCAGCGGTAGTAATCTGCGTCAAACAAAATCCTTCCTACCGTGTGGCTAGATATTGAAGCAGTCGGAGCCGTCTCCGAGAATTTCATTGCAACTATAGATTACATCTTATTTTCTTTCACAGCCTTACCTATTACAGAAGTCGGACCCTTTCTCTGCAGGATGGATTGAACAACATTGAGAAGCAGATCCTTCGCACCTTATCATTAGGCTAGCATTGAGACTACACACTCTTTTCGATACGGAAGGTGCAGCCACGAGACAAACTCTGCAGACTACGCCTCACACTCACAGAAGGTATGCACAGCTCGTAATCTGCATCACATTACCTATTCTAAACCCGGCGATGCCATGTCGGCAGATCGTTATCTGCTACACAGCGAAGTATTGTAACTGTACTGATCTTTCTATTTGGTGCTTCCGCACAGTCGCATGTCGAAATAGAGAGAAGTGTTGAAAGCACCGCAAGGCTACGCATCGACCTTCGCCCCGGTCAAAAACCTACAACAGCCAATATGCCGTCCAAGAAAGAATTTTACTAATTATCTGAATGATTTCTCAAGGCAGGGCGAATGATGTTTCACATCTTTCATCATAATGCTTGATGCTAGAGCTTCGGGGTGTCTACATCTCGTACAGAGCAGTCGCTGACTTCGAGATGTATTGTTAAGAGAGTACCTTATCGCTTGTAGCTTTCTTCGAAAGCTGAACCGATTCGAGCGGAGGTGTTCATGCATCGAAAGGTGGTGTACACCTACTGTTACCCTATCACCATCAGACTTGGTTTCTGTAGGATTTGACAAGCATCAACAAGCACCACGCATCGTTGCATAAGTTAGGGATTAATGTCCCTGAAAAGTTCTTCGCCAAGCACGAGAACATGTGCGTATGATAAGCACTAGGGGTAAAGCATTACCTTACTACTCAACACGGCACGAAGAGACTCTCAGCGCGCATATATCACCCTAATAATCGCGGACACTGATTAAAGTGAGGCGTGTACTAGCACAGGTATCGAGATCGGGTATACGTATGAGATCCCAATATTTGATACTCCTACTCCCTGAAATATGACCGTACGAGCAAGCAACACTCTCTGCATTTGGCTTCAAGACTTAGCCATTATATCTCTGCTTTTCAGTAAGGAACCGGAAATTATTATTACCTGTCATTCTAGCCTGCCTAGGACACAATGGAGTACGGTCAGAAAGTAAAAGCGATTGAGAAAGAAGACCGACCTGCTCAAGGCCCTTCTAACACTATTCCAAGGTATAGCCTCCCATCCAACGGTCTCCTTTCCCTCCTTCCCACCTCATGGGTTCCATACGCGGAACTGATGCGGCTCGATCGCCCAGCTGGTCTCTATGCATTCTACGTCCCCTATTTGATCGGGCTCAGCTACGCCGCCCGTCTTGCTTCCCCGAGTCCCTCATTGGAAAATCTGTTCGCCTACAGTGTCCTGTTCCTCATTGGTAGCATCATCCTCCGTGGTGCCGCCTGTGCCTGGAATGACAATGTTGACCAAGACCTCGACCGCAAAATTACGCGCTGTTGCCTACGACCTATCGCTCGAGGCGCCGTTACTACCACTCAAGGCCATCTCTTCACAGCAGCCTTGACGCTCGCTGGAATGCCCTTGTTTCTGGCACTTCCGATTGAATGCGCGTACCATGCCATACCTGTCACGCTGCTATTCGCTTTGTACCCGTTTGCGAAGCGCGTGACAAATTATCCGCAGGTGGTGCTAGGCTTTCCGTTCGCTTGGGCGGTGTTGATGTGTTGCGCTGCTCTTGGAGTCGATCCGTTCGATGCGGAAGTCATGGTCCCCACCATGAGCTTGTTCGCCGCGAACGTACTTTGGACTATGATATACGACACCATCTACGCCCATCAGGATATCGAGGACGATGTCAAGGCCGGGGTGAAATCTATGGCAGTCCGTTTCGCCGACAGCACTAAGCTCCTCGTATCGTTTCTCGCAGTCGTTCAGGTTCTGCTACTTGCCGTGGCTGGCTGGGAGGCAGGGTTCGGCCTCTGCTATTTCGTCGGTACCTGCGTTTGTACATCGATCGCGTTGGCCGTTAAGATTACCAGGGTCAATCTCGAGGAGCCCGCTAGCTGTGCCTGGTGGTTTCATCACGGGTTTTGGTTTGTGGGGGGAAGTGTTGTGATGGGCTTGTCTGGCGAATATTTGGCCAGGCAGAGAGGCTGGTAAACAAGGGTCCTATGCCCTGAACTCTTATAGATATAGCCTGTTGGTTCATCGACGTCTGTTCGCGCCCTGCTGTGTCTGACTTGAATGACCTGGTCTTGGCTTTGGAGTGTCAACGTACCCGGTTTATGCTCGTGGTAGTTGAAGAAGTGGCATGCTTCCGCAATCTTTTCTTGGGTTTAATATGTGGTGGGGGCGCGGGACTACCCAGTAGTAGAAAGCTTGCCAAGATTACCTAAAATACTTAAAATAGGCCCATATTGACATGGAAGAGCGACGCTACGGTGGTGCATGCCCTATATGAGGCAGATACGACCATCCGGCCTAATAGTCTTTATCCGTCACAGATCTTAAACTCAACTTGTCTCTTTCTCTAATAGAAATTCGAGGAATAAGATAGAGTAGCCATCAGGATATTTGAGAGAAAACAGATTGTTTATATGGCGATTAAAGTACATTATACATCATAATTAATTAGCATAACTAGTTAATTTATCGATGAAAAGTATATACGAGTTTATATCTCGTAAAGAGTTTTATATCTTATACACAGTTTTTATACTATATCGACTTTCACTGAATATTAACGTTCACGATGCGTTTGATATTATTATTATTCGATATTAAATGTATTTTAATCTCGTTTACTCGAGTGAGCGTTGTTATTTTATTAAAGATTTTATTGTAATTAAAATTTAATTTGTTGTTACGATTTTGTTTTTTAAATTAATTTAATCGCGAACGTTAATAATTTATTAACTTTTAATTTTTTTTTAATAGTAAAAGCATAAGTGAAGAAAGAATAAAAACGCACGCGCAAATGATAATAACGATAATTTCGACGTTATCGAATAAATAAATAAAAGTATAATATAAATATCGTCGTTAAAAGAATAAATAAATACGATATATAAGATTTAAATTTAAAAGTTATAAACATTTTATATAAAATTAAGATTTTTAATTTAAGATAAATAAGTAATTTTGATAATTATTAAAGATTGTATATTGAATTTGAATAGCATTTATATATGATTTAAATAAAATATTAATTATGTTATATTATAAATATATATTAATGTTAAAAAGTATATAAACGTCAAAACTCGGCGTTAATGCGCTATCGACGTTAAGTGTTAAATCGCGCTAAACTTAATCGAGTTGCGTATTAAAGAGAGATTAACTAAAAAAATAAACTAAGAGATTAAAATTATGATAACGATAATTTAAATTATAACGTTAAATATCGTAATTTAATTTTATTAAAAATATTTTAAAAGTTTTAATTATTTACAAAATATTAAGATTTATAAAAATAAAAATATTAATTTTGCGATTTTATTTTATTTAAAGATTTTATAAAACGATAATAAAGAATATAATAAAATTCAAATTTACAAAAACGAATTATGTTATTTTTTTATTAATGTTATTATTTTTAGAAATTCTTGATAATAAAAAACTTATAATTATTAAATATCGTCGTGTAAATTGTTATATATAATGATTAATAGTTAACAAATATCGTAAAATTTTAAAAATGTGATAAGAAATCGTATTATATAAATAAAATAATAATAAATAAAGTAGAAACGATAATTAAAATCGTAATAATGAGATATAAAAACTTAACGTTATATTTTTTAAACTTTATAAACTTAACAATAAATATTATAATAATTATTTTCGATAAAAAAATAATAAAAATATCGAAAGTTTATAAAATAACGTTAAAATTTAAAATTTAAAAAACTTACTTCGATTAAAGATAAACGACGTGATAATAAAAATGAAAACATTATTAAAAGTTATAATAATAATAAATAAAATTTATATAAATTATTACATTATAAAAGATAAAGTTTATTATTAAAATTATATATAATTAATATAATAAATAAAGCATTATTTAATTTTATGTTATAAGTGATATAAAGTCGAATATAAATCTTATACGTAATGAAGAATATAATTACGATCGCACACAATTATAAAATTATGAAAATAATAAACCCTCGACTCTCATCGAAAGATAAAAATATATTAATCGCGAAAGTATTTATAACTCGAATAATGATTTTAATAATTAAGTTTTTGAATATATATAAATAAATATTAACAGTTTAAAAGATAATAATTCGATTGTTATATAAAAATTAATGTTTATCAAGTTTTAAAAAGTTTTTACGAATTGAGAAAACATTTAAATAATATAAAATTAAAGAATAACGTATTTCTTTTTCATTTAATCAATTGCATCGCGAAAACGTTAATAATATTAATTATTAATAACTTTATATAACTTGTTTAATTCGATCTCGATTTTTAGAAAATTAATATAATCGAGTTTTTTTTAGTTTATTCGCACTTCGAAGATTCTTCGTTATATATATCAAATCTTTTCTTTTTTAATAAAACGAATGCATATCGTATATAAGAGAAAGAGCTTCGAAATTTATATAAAGATTTTCTTATTATCTTGAAATTGTTTCGCGCTTTTTCGATTATAATTTTATTATATCATTGTTGCGAAATATTATAATTTATGAGACGATATCGAAAATTTTATAATTTTCTCGCAAAAATCGCGAAAAATCGCGTATTTCAATCGCGTGTTTATTAAATTCATTATTTCAAAACTTTCGTATATTCGTTAACTTTAAAAATTATATATATGAATATTAATATACACAATTAATTTTTATAAAAGTTTTAATGTGTTTAATATTGTAATAATTAAATAATATATATCGTAAATTATATATATCGTCGCGAAGTCTCACACACAAATCGTATCGTGAAATAATAATTATATAAGATAATTGAAATATAAAAACGCACAATTAATAATAATTAATTTAATAATTATAATATATAATTTCATAAAGATCGAATATGTGTGCGTAAAGAAATAAAAGTTATAATGTGAAAGAATAGATTTTCATTTTCGAGTGCGGATAGATTAAAAAAAAACTTTATTATATAGCGATAAAAAACTCTTTTATTTGCAATAATTATTATTATAATTTCTTATTTATAATAATAAAAAACTCTTTTATTTATATTAAAATTTTTATTTATAACGATAAAAGACTTTTTTATTATTATTATTATTTTATTATTATTATTATTATTATAATATTTTATTTATTAAATTATATATATATTTATTTATTTATTTATTTACGTCGTCGTAGCGATACACGTTATATAAAAAATACGTTATATAAAAGTAACTTTCAAAACTTACGATTTAATTTTAACAAAAATTTAAAATAAATGTAAACTTTAATTTAAAGAATTATGTTATTAAATAAAATATGTTTTATATAATAAAGTCGTTTTTTTACGATTTTTCGATATTATATATATATAAAAATAAATATATATAAAATATACGATCGATTTTTTTAAGTGTGTGACATTTTTAATAATTAAATCACACGAACTAATTATCTTCTCGCGCATTATTTTTATATATAAATTACGATTTATATTTAATCTTTTAAAATAATTATCATATTTATACGATTATATTTATAATTATCAAATTTATAACTATCTCATTTATATTTAATTATAATTATCACATTTATATTTAATTATAATTATTACATTTATATTTAATTATAATTATCACATTTATATTTAATTATAATTATCACATTTATATTTAATTATAATTATTATATTTATATGATTATATTTATATTTAATATATTTCATTTTACATTTTACATTAAATTTTATTTTATAATAACAAATTATCGAATTATATTTTTATTTATAATAAATTATCGAATTATACTTTTTTTTTAATAATAAAATATAATTTAATAATTTAAAATATGAAAATATAATAAACGTATAATTTAAAATATAAAGTAATAATTTGTTTTCATTTTTTCACGATAGTTTTAACGCTCGCTAAAACGCTTTTATTTTTAACATTTTCGATTAAATACGCGTATTATATCATATTTATTATAATATTATTCGCTTTATATTCGTTTATAAAACGCGTAATAAATTATTCGCAAATAATGTTAAATTTTTTTATTCGCTTAAACGATATTAATGTGCTGCATTATTTTTAAAATCGATTTCTTTAATGCGAAAATAATAATTCTCATCATAAACTTGTTCGTTACAAACGTATTTTAAATTATAATTTACAACATTATTTACGTTTATTAAAATATCAAAAGCGATGTCAAGGCCGAAATGAAATTTATGATAATTCGTTTCGTCGATAACATTAAGCTCTTCATATCGTCTCTCGTAATAATTCAAGTTCTGCTATTTGTCGTAACTGATCGAAAAACAGGGTTCGGCCTCTGCTATTTCGTCGGTACCTGCGTTTATACAACGATGTTAATGTCCTTAGTGTATTGCCGCTTGCGGAACTTCACCGCAATCTACTCACTACCTTAAGCAATGATGTGGTTCCTCGCTGATGCGAGTCGTCCCTGCCGGGGTCGCACTCACCAAGTGTGTGCAAGCCTTCCTTCTCCCTTGACATTTTGTTGGAATCCAGAGCTTGGAAAAGTTCGACTTTCTCATTGTTTCGATATAGTCATGAGCCAAAGAAGGACAAGAATATTGCAACTGTGTTGAGCTATCTTATGCTATATTAATAATACAATAATGGCCCTTGACTATACCTTTGAGGACAATCCTCAAAGGTCTAGTTTTCAGGCCGCGCCTACCCCCTGCTCCTCGACATATCAAGATCTGAGGTGATCTCACATGCAATCAAAGTCCACAGTCACCTCCATTGCCCGCGCCAGGCACGAGACTACTGATGTTTACTCTCTCCAAGTATCCCTCTTGCAACAGCGTTAAGATGTTACCCGTTGCTCCAACATAGAATTGCGCTCCCAAACCCGGCTGACCAAACCATGGCGCGATAGGTCCGCCCTCAACCTCGAATGATGTGATGACGGTGTAGATGTGGTAATTGTACGGATCCTGACTCGAGCCTGCTGGAGCGTCGAGGTTGTTCGGGGGCAATGCGCGCTGTGAGTAGGGCGCATCTGCTGCAGAAACGTATGTGCCTTTGTAATACATGAGTCAACTAGAGCGCGGATCGGGGTTAAGGTTCAGTCATACCGTACTCGCTCCCAAAGCGATCCACCTTGGTCCCATTCTGCAGTGTCATGTTTCCCAAGATAGGCTGGCCAGCAACGTTCAGCTGGAATCCATTCTGTGGTGGGTAGACGTAGTATCCATCTTCGTCAGTCCACTGCTTGAGGAAGTCTCCTGGGGTCTGACCGCCAAAGCGGTCGTAGTCCGACACGAAGCTAAGAAGAGGAAATTTTTTGGGAAGAACCGTGGGGCCGAGCCGAGGATCGTTGCAAATATATGAGGCTCCCGAACTCCCTGTGTCGTTCGTGCCATTACAATTACAGGTATCGAATGCACTCAAGAGAGGTAGCTGAGGAAGACGTGAGCGAGTGACATCATCGGAGCAGTATTGAGGACTTTACCTTTTGCGTGAAAAGTCCCACTCTGCTAGCGCTTGCGATGCTCACGAGCTTGAGAAGAAGGAGAAGGAATTGCCAGCGCATTTTGGACGGTTCCCTACGAGATGCAAATTGGAAAGATGAGGGTGAGAAAAGAGTAAGTCGCAGGGCAATAAATACAAGTCGAGCTCATTCTTCTTCTTCTCCGAAGGGAGCAAAACGCATACCGTGCGGCTCTATAGGGTGAAGTTGCAGAAGTGTCCGCTCAATTTGACCACGGACTCCACCCGGTACATAGGCGAAACGATGCGGGATGGCATCAAACTTTGCATGCTAAGCGCTCAAAGCATCTGTTTCTCTGCTCACCTAGGTATTACCCATCGAGTCCGTTCCCGTTCCCAACGCGGCAGTACTAAAAGCATCTGCGTTTAAAATTCACCCTTGGTAGCCAGTGGTGACTGCACGCCTACTGTACAACGTCCCATATTCCACGTAGGTACATGAAATGATGCAGAAAGTCTCGGTCAGTCCGCAAGGCGAGCAGGTGATTCTTGTCTTGGGCAGCAGTGTCTGCTTCCGAAGTTGTGGTAACGAGTTAAAACGTCAGATTTAAAAGGCTGGAATGCGCGATTGCGAAGAAATCAAAGTTTAAATACGCAAGCGGATGATGTTGAATTTAAATTGATACGCTAATATTATTGCTCGTTGTCGAGTGAAAGAATTCATTTCAGAAGTATTTAGGTGAAATGCTACTTTAATATTAAGTTTTTATATTATTAAATAAAGTTCGAATTCGTTAAATAAAATAAAAATGTTAAAATCGATTCAATCGATTTAAATATATCGTTATTCAAATATTTATATAATGAAATATTTTCTTTAAAGATTTAAAATTATAATAATTAAATTCGAATATTTAAAATATTTTTTATAAAACGTAATATATAAAATATTATAAAAAAAACTAAGAAATATTCGAGCGACAATAAAAAAAACATAATAAAATATTTATAAATTATTAAATTATTATAATATTAATAATTAATGTAAAAAAAAACGTAATAAAATTATATAAATTATATATATTTATATAAAAACGTATAAAACGAATTGAAACGACTTTTTAAAATAAATAATAAAAGTTTTTTATTATTTATTTTATAATAATTTTTCGATTATATTAAAAATAACGATAAATTTATCGATAAAATAACGATAATTTTAAAATAATTAAGCGAGAAAATTTATAATTTCGTATTAAATATAAAGTTATCGAATATATATTATATTATAATAATCGTAAATATAAATTAAGAAAACGAATATAATATAATAAAATACACTTTAATTTTAAGTCGATATTTTTATTATAATATTAATTTTAAAATAGTTTTATACGATAAAATAAAATATTAAACGTAAAAGTAACTTAAATATCGTTAATACGAAAAGAAATCGCGATAATAAACAAAATTAAAAAGTCGTTTAATAAATAATAATTTCGCAAACGTCGAATATTTTAAATATAATAAAAAAGATTAATATAAATCAAATTATTTTAATTTCAAAAAAGGCGAATAAAAACGATATTTTAAAATTAAAAGATAATCGTAAAACCCTCAAAAAGTTTACGATTCGCTTTTTTAAGTGAAAAAATAAAGTCGCTATCGCGGCAAAAAAAAAGAAAATAATAATATAAAAAATATATCTCATAAGAAACGTATTTAAATGATTGTTTATCGTAAATAAATTATAATTTTTTTTAAATAAATTATCGACTCGAGAATTATACGTTATATAATAGTTTAAAAAAATTTATTCGTTAATATAACTCATTACGATAAAATAATAAAGTTCGATAATTAACGCAAATTATTATATAAACTTATAAATATATAAACGATATTCGTATACGAGTTAATCGTTAAATATAGATTTTAAAAAATGTAATTATATATCGAATATAGAAATTAATTTATTATTTATTATCGCTTTAAATAAACGTAAATTTTTAATATATTTCGATAATGAAATAATATAAATTATTTATAAAAAAACGAATAATGTCGTCGCTTTTAATTATTCAAAAAATAATTTTTATAAATTAACGAATTGAAATTTATATAAAACATTTATAATAAACGATAAAATAATCGTAATTATTACGAAATTTTTATTTAAACGTAAATACTTTATTTTTATAACATTTAAATTAATATATTAACGATTTAATTATTTAAAAATATATAAATTAAGAATTTACATTTATGCTCATAAAATAAGTCGATTTGAAATTTAAAAAAATTTCGATTGCGATGTGTATAATGTTACGAAAATAATTAAAATTATTAATAAAATTTTTTATATAAAAATTACGATACTTGAAATAAAAATATATATCGATTTTTGAAATAAGTTTTTTATTAATAACACTATACGAAAATACGTATTTTTTATATCGCTTATTAATAAAATAATTAAATAAGTAATAATGTAATTTATTATATTTAAAATCGAAATTTACAATTTTTGAACTTACGAGATTAAATATTTATTAATCAAAAATAAGAAATAAATAATATATATGCGTATTAACAATTAAAAAATTATTATTTTATAACGAGATTATTATAAATTTATAACTTTTAAATCGATTGATTAAAAAAGAAAATAAAAGTAATATAATAATAATTTCTTTATAATTAGCAATTTAAATAAAATAATTTAAATATTTTTAAAATATTAAAATTATTTCATTAATTAATATATAAAAAATAAAAATAAAAATAAAAATGTTTATTTATTGTAATTAATAATATATAATAAAGAAAAAAAGTTTAAAATTAACGTTAAAAGATGTTTATATATATATTGTTTATAAAATTTCTTTTTAAATATTACAAAATAAGAAATTTAATTCGTAAAAAGAGATATAAATTTATAAAGGTTTATACGTAATTATATAAATTTTTCAAAACTATTTAATGCGAAATTATGATTTATTATCAACTTTTTAATTTAATTTTTTTCAATTAATCTTTTTAAATAAATAAATATATTTAAATTTAATAAATCTTTTATTTAAAGTCGCATAATTTTATTATAATCTCTTTTTCATTTATATAAAAATAAATATTTTATATAATTGAATACGATTTTATTAAATTATTTTATTTAATAATATAAAAAATATATATAATTTATAAAATAAAAGAAAAATATATTTCGTTATTATTAAATATAAATTTATAAAATTTTTATATATATCATATTTTTATTTTCTTTATTAATATATTATAATTATTTATATTTTTTTTATTGTTAAAAATTATACATTGAACTTGAATAGCATTTATATATAATTTAAATAAAATATTAATTATACTATATTACAAGTGCATATTAATGTCAAAAAGTATATAAACGTCAAGGCTCGACATTAATGCGTTATCGACGTTAAATGTTAAATCGCGTTAAACTCAATCGAATTGCGCATTAAAAAGAGACTGATTAAAAAAATAAATTAATAAACTAAAATTATAACACTACCCCTCTTCTCAAATTCGACATATTCTTATAACGAAATAAAATTGTTTATATTTTGAAAGTTCTTTAATATTATACAAATCAACGATGTTTTATATAAAATTGAAATCATTTTTTTAATTGTGAAAATTCAATTTATTAATCCTAATTCAATCCTTCTGAACGAGCACACGAAAATTATTCATTAAT
The DNA here is from genome assembly GCA_009733775.1 of Alectoria sarmentosa. Lineage (NCBI taxonomy): Eukaryota > Fungi > Ascomycota > Lecanoromycetes > Lecanorales > Parmeliaceae > Alectoria > Alectoria sarmentosa. The sequence continues at coordinate 57,176 of WOGZ01000192.1, forward strand.
ATAATAATTAATGATTTTCAACCTTCAAATGTTTGAAAAAACGAATGTAATTTTGATTTATCTGAATTGAAATAATGAAAATTCGCTATCAAATCTGAGCAGTTAACTGCATAAGTGTATAAATATCATTTAAAATCGTCGACGTGCCCGATTCATTTGAATTTATACATTAAACACCTCTTTTTTTTCGTGATCGAATTCTTTTTTCATTTATCGATTTAAAAATTAATAATTTTATTCACGAAGTGATTCGCTTTTTTTTTGTCGATGTTTATAAAAAAAGAGAGCGATTTTGTTTGATTTAATAAAGAATTATTATTATTCAAATGTAATAATTATAAATGAAAAACAAAGAAAATATTCATTTCTTTTAATAAATTTAACTCGTATATTATATTATTAATAACTTTAATTATTTTAAAAGGACTTATATTTTTATAATTTAACGACTTGCTCGATTAATTTATTTTGATGTTTTTAACGTTCAACATTATCATATCTTTCTTCTTAAATTGAAATGTTAATAATCGATAACGATTCGTTTACTCTATTATTAATGCCTACAATTATTTAAATTTTTCTTTAAAAAACAATCGTAAATTTTTGATCTTTTCGATAAACTTGTTAACGATAATCATTTCTTTTTTAAATCTTTAAGTGAAATTAATGTTTTATAACGTCGATAATTTAAGATCGTTTTTTAATATATATTTTTTAATAATCAAAAATGAAGCAATTTTAATAAAGACATTTTTATTTCAATTAATCTCGAACTCAATAATCGATAAAAAGTTAACTTAATTATCTTGATTATAATTAACATAAATACGTAAATATTATTATAAAATTACATTAACGCTTTTTGTTTAATCATCTATTTCAAAGTGAAACGTTAAAAACAATTTTAACTTAATGTTAATGCGTTAACAAAGTCTTCTTCAAAAATAAATAATGAATTAAATTTTACGATTCAATATAATTATGATTAAATAATTTTTCTTTCGTCAAATTCATTCGATAAATATTTATATTATTACTTCAATCTTTAAAAAATCAAAAGAAATAATTTTTTTTTTGAATAATCTATTCACGATAATTATTATATGTTTAAATTTGCGATTAAACTTAAAATAAATAAATAACGAAATGATAAAGTTCACGAATATGTTTTATCAATATCGATTTGAAATGAAAAATAATTTCAAAAGATCTTATTTATCTTTTTTATAAATCTTTGATCTTTTGCATATATGATAACTTTTTATATATCGAATTATCATATTGATCATCTTTGATTAATAATAATGATAATTTATTTTATTATAAATTGATAATTTTTTCGCATATTCGTCTGATAAAAACTCGTAAATATATTTAATAATTTTGATTTTAAATTTAAAATAATCAAAAACGTATAATTTAAAATCAATATAAAGCATTTGATTATAAATTTCGCAATTATTTAATTCGAATCTTACTTTCTCTTTTATAAGATTATAAAAGATTTTTAATTAATTAACGATTTTGATCGTTATAATGCGTTATATTATATCATCGTTTTCGTATCCTTTTTTTATCACAATCAATAAATCAAATGTTACGACGAAAATTATTGATTTTTTAAAGACTTTTCAATAAATCTCAAAATATCAAATAACGATTCTTTTAATGACTTTTCATTATTAATATTTATTTTATAAAGATTATATATCATTAATACAAATTCAAAAATTAAGATTTTTTGTTTATTTAGTAATATGAGAGCAAGATTTACTATTTATTTAACATCTTCATTCAAATTGTTTCGCTTTAACATTAATTAATATTAATACTTATAACGATCATTATTATCGTTCTCTAATAAATCGCTTATTTTTCGAATGAAATTATTAAGTTTTATTTCTTATTTATTTGATTTATATAAAATCTTGAAATTAAATTTAAAAAGAAATTCGATTCATTTAATTTAACGATAATTAAGCTATTTAATAATCATAAAATATTTCAAATTCTTATAATCAATAAAAATTTTGATGAGATTTTTTATTAAAATGTTAATCAGCTTCGAGCGTCATTTCTCGAAAACACGTATAATAATCAATAATTCTTTATCATAAATTTCGTAATTATATTCTTAAAAAGATATTTTTTTTAAGAAAAAGATAATCGAATATAATTTTTCGTTTTTCTCTTTTTAAGAAAAAATAATAATTATTATATAATCGAATATATTAATTTTAAATTAAATATTCTTATCGAGATCGAAATAAATTAAAATTAATACGATGATAAACGCCTTCTTTAAATCCTCGAACGATTATTATTTAAAACTATTTACTATTCAAAGAAAAATGAAGAATTTTTAATTCTTCTTCATTAAATTTAACAAAAACGTTATTATTTTAAAATAATCGTGTATAAATCTTTTATAAAAATTAACAAATTTCAAAAATGTTTACACATCTTTAACGTATTTAAACGTCTTTTAATTAATGATAATCTCAATCTTCTTTAAATTTATTTTCAATTTTATTAATTTTAAATATTTCACTTCTTTAACGTGAAATTAATATTTATTAATATTTAAATATAAATTTACTTATTTAAACTTTTCGAGAACCTTTTTTATATATTTAATATATTTCTCTTTATTATTATTATATATCAAAATATTATTTAAATATATTAAGCAAAAGTCGTTTAAATATTTTCATAAAATTTTATTAATAAATGTTTAAAATGTGTTAAATGTATTATAAAGTTCGAACGACATTATCACATATTCGAATAAATTATATCATATAAAAAACGCAATTTTTTTTTCATCTCCTTTTTTCATACGAATTTCATTAAAAATTACGATAATGTTAAATTTATTAAAAATCTTTATAACGCACAACTTAATTAAAATTTCTTTTATCAATAAAAACGCATTACAATTTTTGATAATCAAAAAATTTAAAACACGATAATTAATATAAATACGAAATTCTTCGTTAGATTTTTTGACGATAAATATTAATGTTATATAAGAGAATGTGCTCGATTTAATATATCTTTTATCAAACATTTTATTTATATATTCTTTAATTATCGACGCTTATTCTCGTGATATATTATATACTCTTTTAATTAAAAAAATTATTTCTTTTTATAACTTAATAACGTGATTAATTAATTTTTACGAAAATAATTTGTTCGCTTTTATCGAATTTTAAACATCGATTCATAAATGATACATTATAAAAATCTTTCGTTTCAATTCCTCTCTAAAAATAAACACTTTTTTTATTTTCTAAAAAAACTTCTCATAATTCTCGAGATTAATGATAATTACGTTAATTATCAATTTAAGATTATTATTTAATTTCTCTTTCCCTTTCTCTAAATGTTCGAAATTCTCAAATCATATAATAATAATTTGATTATTTTTTCTTTTTATCATTTTCATAAAAGCGTATATTGAAATCTTCGTAATATTCTTTTATTGAGATATTATTAACGATTAATGTTTTACATTATCATTATAAATAATAATTAATTTATAATATTATAAACAATTCGATATATAATAATCGAAATTGAAAATACACGATTTTTTTTCGAAGGACATTTAAAAATTATGCAATTTTAATTATAACATATTAAATATAATATTAAATTTGATTAAAGATGTAATTAAACAAAATATTTTTTTAAGATAATTTTCGAAGACGAGAATAGTTCGAATCACATAAATGATTTTTTTTTTTATGATTTCATTAATTAATCGCAATTTGAGAGGCTTCGCTAAAATTATAAATAATAATTTATAATATTTCGCAAATTTCGTATTAATGAAATTTTTTATTAATGCTTTTATGTTCGTTAAACATTAAATTTTCGTTATTTTTTATTCATTAAAAACTTTAATTTCAAAATTCAATTATCTTTTTTTTTATAATTTAGCGTCGTATAAAAATAAAATCACGATAATTAATTTAGCATTAAACTTTAACTCTTCGAATTTCTTAATTTTTATACACATTTATTTTAATGTTTTTTTGACGACGACTTCGTTAAAAAAAGTTAATTTTTCGATTATTATTATTTATAAATTGAAAACGCATTTGTTTTAATTTTCAATTCAATTTTTATTAACATAATAATAACTTGTTTCTCATTTAATTAAGATTTATCTTTATATAAAACGTTGATTTCATTAAATAAATGTTCAAATTATAAACATTTAAAACATTTATTTTTCTTTTTTAACTTATTAACGATATATTGAAAATGTCGATATCGTTCATCTTTTTCGATAATAATATTATTATTAAAATAACTTTTTTATTCTTTATTACTTTCGTTACGTTTTACTCTAATATTAAAAAATTCAATTTCTTTACTTTCTTTCGTTTTTACGCCTCGAATATCTTTAAATAATTATTCATTAACAAATTTTATATTTAAATCAATCTATCGCAATCGAATAACAAGTTCACAATATAGTATCGAATTTGAGTAATCGAGAATACGATATTTTAAACGACTTACAATTAATTTTTTTAAATGATTGATTTCTTTTCGCTTAAATATATTAAATAACGTAATAACAATAATAAATCGAATATAAAAAAAATGAAAAGTCTTTTTAACGTCTTTAATTTTCATAATAAACTTCGAATTTTAAAAATTCAACATTTACTTTTTCTTCTTTATCGAAATTTTTAAACATTTACTCGAAATCTTATATTATATTATTCGCAAATAAATAATATTAAGAGTTTTTTAAATTTGTTTTGTTTTTAATCACATTATAAATTATATTTTTGCAATAATTTCGAATATAAAGAATTTTTAATATCTTTATTTTAAAAAGCTCAAAGTTTTATTAAAACTTAAATTCAAAATATATCTTTTATAAATTTTATGATTTTTTATCATTATTATTATCGTTGAAATTATTTATATTCGCGTATTTATTATTTGATTTATCGTTTATAATAAAGATTTCTTTAATAATAAAAGTGAGTTATCGATTATAATAACTTTCGTTTAACGATATTATAACACGACGACTTTATAAAAAAAAACGACGAAAAAAGTCTTCACGATTTAAATTATCAAAATTAAAATCGAAATCAAAAAAATTTATTTCGTTTATAGCGCGAAATTAAAATTTCAATTTTTTATTCTTTATATTAAAATTATATATTTTTTCTTTAAATCTTTCATTTTAATTATAATAAATATTTTTAAAATTTCATAATCGTTTTTTATTTTTTCGAGCAATCAAAAGAGAGATTTTTTTTTTTTCAATTATTAAATAAATAACGTTATTCGTTTCTTGCTCTTGATAAGCGCTTAATGTGATTTCTAATTTTATTTTTAATAAACAATTATATCGATAATAAGGTTTTTAATTACATTATATTATTCTTTTGAATAAAAAATTACATTCTCGATAAACTTTTATATATTTTAAATTTTTACGAAAATCGATTTATATTCTTTCTCGACGTCGTCTTCTATTTTCGTGAAAAAAAATTCGTTTTATAAATTATCAAATTCGATAATGTATCTTCTTTTTTTTATAAACTTTAATTCGATTTATTTTTTATTTTTAATTCGACGTAACTTTTTATATCGATTATTTTCTTTTATATTTAAATCATTAAAATTTAACTTATTATCGTTAAATTAAATAATTTGAATTGATTATTATATAACAATAATAATAATGTTTAACATAAACTCAAATCGAGCGAAGCGAGAAAATGTTAACGAAATCTTTTTTTATAAATCTTTTTTGATAATAACGTCTTCTTTTATAATAATTCTTATTTTTTTAAATCTTATTAACGCGTATAATATATTTGTTGTGATTATAATTATAAGAAAAAAATTATTTTTTCTTTTATATAATGTTTAATAACGCGCGTTATAATAATAATTATATATTTTAAAATGCGCTTTTAGCAGCTACTCTCTAAAACGAAACCGAACAAAAAATTCGTATTAAATTCGATTTTAATTTCGAGATTTTTTTTTTTTCCTTTCGAATTGCAATGCGTCGCGTATGCGATATTTAAATTAATGTTTTATTTTACACGATACGAGTGTTATACTCGTGCAAGGTTTTTTTTTACGCGATAATGCGATATAAAAATTTATTCGACTCGATGATTAATTTATAAATTATTGTTATTATGAAAAATAATTAATATTATATTAAAAATTGCATATTGAATTTAAATAGCATTTATATATAATTTAAATAAAATATTAATTATATTATATTATAAATATATATTAATATTAAAAAGTATATAAACGTTAAGACTCGACGTTAATGCGTTATTAATATTAAATATCAAATCGCGTTAAACTTAATCGAACTGCGTATTAAAAAGAGATTAATTGAAAAAATAAATTAATAAATTAAAATTATAACATTTATATATATTTATATATATTTATATATATTTATATATATTTATATATATTTATTATAATATATATTAAAAAAAAGAAAAATATATAAATTAATATATTTAAAAAAGAAGAAAAATTTAACAATAATATAAAATTCTTTTTTTTATTAAAACGAAAAAGATTATATTAATATTAATTATTTTTTAATAATGCGTATAATTATTTACAAATTCATTTAATAAAAAAATTAAGAAAATTAATTAATAATATTTATATAAAATATATAGCGTATATTAATATATATAAAAAAATAATGTAAAGTTGAGTTAAAAAACTTTGAATTTATATGTGCAATCAATTATAAATTTTATATTATTACGCTTTTCGATTAGCGTTCGAATAACGACTTTTAGGTTTTTCGAACGCTTTTATCAAAAATTTATATATATAAATCTTACATCTTTTACATTTTATTCTTTTAAGAATTTTTTTTTTTATAATTTCATAAATTATATAACTTAATATGCGCTTTTCAACGATATAAAAATTATTAAATTTAAATATATATTAGTATATATAAAGGAATAGTGTAGGGCTGAGCTAAAATATCTTAAATTTGTATGTGCAGTTAATGTAAACCTTTACTCAGTTTTCTATTTCGGATAGCGCTCGAATAGCGGCTTTAGGCCTCCCGAGCGCCCTTATCAAAAATTTGTATATAAAAATCTTACATCTTTTGCCCCCTACCCTCTTAAAGATATAATTTCTTTATAATTTCGTGAATTATACAACCTAATATGCGCTTTTCAATGATATAAAAATTATGAAATTCGGATCTATATATATCGATATATATTCGATTCAAATATGTTATTATTCGGGACGGCAGAGTGGCTTCCGAGAAACCTCTGCGCTCATTTCACGAATTATTTTCTTTTTTGAATAACATCATAATCCTCTATCATATTTACGAGATTATTATATCGTTGAAATCGCATAAGTCTATTCTATAACAATGATCATGTAATCATATAATATAAATCTTTAAAAGTTGCGAGAAATCGATCATAAAAGATTAAACACATTTTTTATATATTTTTAAATAAGCGCAATTTCACATAGAATTCGTAAATGGTGTAACAGTAAAATCAACAAAAAACGTAAATTTCTCGCTTAATAATCGTAGATCGTAAAACGTAAAATTCGAATTCGAAAAAAAAAAATCAAATTCTAAAAAAAGAAAAAATTCAAAAAAAAAATTCTAAAATTCAAAAAATTTATAATTCGTTTCAAATTTGCATAAAATTCATAAATTTAATAAATAATTAAATTTAGAATTTCGATTCGAAAAAAAAAAAAAATGAAATTTAAAAAAAATGCTAAAAAAACATCTAAAAAAAAAAATTAGAAAAATTATTTTAAAATCAAAACAAATAATCAACTTTTTGCATTTTAAATAAAATTCATAAATTTAATACATTTACAATTTTAATACATTTACAATTTTAATATATTTATAATTTAAATATATTATTAAATTTAAAATTTCAGTTTTAAGAGAAGAAAAAAAAAAAAAAAAAAGTTTAATCGTCGTTAAGTCTTATATTCGTTTCGTTTTCATTTGTTTTTAAATATCATAAATTTAATTTATGAACTCTGATTTATATATTTTTAAAATAATTAAATAATTATTTTATATAAATAAGAAATATGAAAATATAAACGTTAATATTAATTATTAAAATTAATACGAATTCTTTTCTTTTAAAACGAAATTATTAATTATAAATTATATTATTATAATATATTAATATATAAATTATTTAAATATAAAATATCTTTATAATAAAAATTATTAATAAAATAATTTTAATATATTTATATAAGTAATATTGAAAATAATAAATTAATAATATAATATATATAATTAAATTTTAAATTTAATTATTTATTATAATATAAATTAAGATTTATAAATTAAATTTATGATATTTAAGATAAATAAAGGCGAAATAAATTTAAATAACGTCGATTAAACGAACTTTGTTTACTTTTTTATATATATATATAATTTATTTTTATTGTTATATAAGAAGCATTTATTTAATAATCTTATTTTTAATATATTTAATCGAATAATTCGATTATTTTTTTGATAAATCATTTGAAATTATAATAAATAAATCGATTTTGTTAATAATTCGATTTAAGATTATATATAATTAATTATAAACGAAGACCTTCAATTATAAACATAAATTGATTTATTATAAAAATTGATTTTACGATTTATTAATCGTTATATTAAAGATTAAGTGAATTGAATATTAAATGTGTTAAAAAAAATATAAAAATTATTTGAATCGGGCGAAGTAAAAGATATACGTGATATATAATAACGTTTATCATTATATTCGTTTTTAAGAATACGATAATCGAGTATTTTAAATTTAATATACTTAATTTATAAACGTGTTTTATTATATAAATTTTATAATTATTATAAATTTCTTAATAACATTATTATATAATTCTTTTTCAATTTCAAATAATAAAGTGATAAAAAGATTAATTTAAAGACGTTTATTAATTCGATAAATAAAAGAAAATTATTTTTTTCGTTAACGACTTAATCACGATTAATATATATCGTTTTAATTTTAAAAAATTTATTAAAAATTTGATTATTGAATCGAATAACGTTTTTATTAAGAATGCAAAAAATCGTTTTAAAGATATAAAAGTTAAATGCTTAATGTGAATTTAAGTCGTGATAGATAATATTAATCAAATTTATAATAATGTTATTTAATAATTAATCGATAAATTAATCGATAATTTTTCGTTTTTTTATGTTCATTAAAATTTTATTGTTCACATTTAAAAGATTATTTGCGAATGTTTTTATATTAATACGATTTTATTTAATTAAATTTAAATTGCGAAATTTTATATTTTTCGTGAATTTAAAGATTTAAATGTGATTTTATAAATATGAGATTTTTAAGATAAATATAACGATACATTTTAATTTAACGCTTTTAATAATTAATAAAATTTAACGAAAATCGTTATAAAAATATATAATTATATTATTAAACGATTTAAGATCTTTGCGAATGTTTTAAAATATATAATTAATAATTTCGATATTATAACGATTTTATATCGAGATTTTATTTTAAAAAATTAATTTAATTATATATAATAATTTAATTAAATCGAATTTATTTATAACATCGTAAAAGAATTGAATAATAATATTTAAAAATTTTTTAAAATGAAAATAAACGATATAATCTTTTTGAAAAAAAATCAAAACGATATTTAAAAAAATTATAATAATTGTTATTTTGAAAATTTCGTGTATTTTTTATAAAATAATGTTTTAAAGTATAATCTTATTAATATTTTCGTAATCATTTAAAAAGAAAAAATGATTATTAAAAAAAGATATCGCGTTTCAAATAACGTTTATAATTATTATTTAATTATTATTAAAACTC
>WOGZ01000193.1:0-66989 GCA_009733775.1 Alectoria sarmentosa
TTGAACATATTCGCCACGATGTCACATAGAAAAAATTCCACTTTTTGACGAAAAATCGTTTTCTAACAAATTTATTTTCAATTCATCTGATACATATCAAAAATCGAGCGACATATGATTAATGAATATATGTGAGAATAAATTTTTCGATTGAACGAAATATTTCGAATTGTATATGCATATATGCGATCGATTATAAGATTTATAAGGGTCGTTTTAGGGGATTGATATTTGATAATAATGATTTGATAACGTGTATATAGATTGCGACCGATATATTACGATAATAATGATGATAATAATAACGACATTAATGGTTTAAAAGTATACGTGTGATAATTAAAATGATGTTTAAAAGAATAAACTTGATAATTATAATAAAAATTTAAAAAGCGATTTAACGATAGCGACCTTTTTAATAACGACGTAATTTTCAAATTTGAAACGAACGTAAATACAAGCCTTTTAAATAAATTCTCGCAAAGTTTATTATTATAATTATAATAACGACAAATCAATTTTAAATTGAATTTTGAAAAAAGTTTAAAATAATTAACGAAAAATTCGACGATAACGATCTTATAAATAACGACGTAGATCTCAAATTTGAATCGAATATAAATATAAGTCTTTTAAAAAGAAATTCGCAAAGTTTGTGATTATAAATGCAATAGCGAAAAATCAACTTCAAATTGAATTTTAATAAATCAAAATTTGCTTATATAAAACGTCAAGATTAATATTTGAAATTTTGCGAATAAACTCGATCGATTATTTATAATGTGAAAATTAATCAAATGAAAAAACTTTTATAAAAACGAAAAAAGGAATAATTCATTTATTTTTAAACGATGTTTTAGATTTTATTCATTTTAAAAACGTGATTCGAAATTAATGAATTTGCGAAATAATTCGAATTTGTTTTTATAAAAAGCCTTGATAAGATCGTCGACGATTTATTTGTTAATGAGCACGTATTGCAAATTGATATTATTATTAACGATTTAATCGCGCACTTAATGATGTTAAATGTTGATATATTTAATATGATTATAATGTTGAAAGTTTTTAATGAACGCAATTACATTTTGATTATTATTATAAATAATAATTATTTAAAACGTCTCATTAAAACGAATTTGACTTAAAAGATTTTTTAATTAAATAACTTTTTTAACGATTTGCATTTAATCGATATATTCAATCTTATAAATAAATAATATAATTATAAATTATTATTTGAATAATTAATTAATAATTTCATTTTTTAAATTAAAAATGTAATTTAAAATTGATTTGCGAATATCGTGATCGTTAATTCAATCGAAATTAATGTAATCAATAAATTTTTATAATTTATCTTTATAAATGAAATGTTAATTGATAATTTCTTTTAAATAATGAAAAATGCGCTTAATAACGATATAATGAATTTCGATAAAATTAAAAACGTATTGAGAAATTATTAAAATAGCGAAGATAATGTTTAATTTAATGTCGAGCATAGCGTATATAAGAGATTTCATAATCGATTGATAAATTTGAAAAAGCTCTTTAAAAATTGTGTATTTTTTTTTCGATAAATGTTGATCGCAAATTGATCTTTATTAAGATGAATTTTGTTTTAATTTTTTATATTTCATAAATATGAAAAAAACGCTCGATATAAATTAATTATCTTAATTATAAAATTCAATTAATATGATCGCGAGTTATTATCATTTTCAAATAATAATTATAAAATCGAAATTGTTTATTTTGAATTTGACATTAAGGGCGTTCTTTATTCGTTGAATTTTAAATTAAAATAAATTAATAATAAAAACATCGTTTATATAAAAAGCGATAATAACATTAATGTTTAAATTAATAAAAACGTTGAAATCGACATCAATGAAAACGAGATCGATTTTTTTTATATATTCGACAAAAATGTTATATCAAATTCGAAAAAATTGCTTTAAATTATAAAGGGTCTTATTAAACTTACAAACCCTATTAAGATATTTTTTTAAAACATATTTAATAAATTATTTCACATAAATCTCTTTTTTAACGTTATCGTAAAAGAAAACGATTTTAACGTTTATTTGCTTTAAATCTTAATTCTCGATAACAATTAAAACAAAAATCGTTTTATAAAACATAAATTTGATCATTAAAACGAAAGTTTCATTAAAATTTAAACCTTTTCGTTATTCGAAATTATGAATTATTTAACGAATTTTAAAGCGAATAATGTTACGTGTATAGGCTAAAAGGGTACTTGCCTTGCTTAACGATTGTGATTGCCTAACAGATACCTTGTCAAGCTAATGACTTGACGGCTTGATAAGATTATATGTAGTTATTTTCTCGAGGAAAGAAACAATTAACTTATACATCACAATTAAATTCAGTTTCTGCTTTTTTAAGCATAATAATGATAGTAACATTTATGTAATAAAGTCATTATTTGATCGACTTTTGTTAGTTATAAAGACCTTCACCAACCTGCATAACAAATTATCATATGATCGACTTTGTTAACAATCAATCTTTCGAGAAATCGTCAATTTGGTTTCTTATGACGTTATTATATAAGTTTGATAGTTATAAGATTTTCTTATTTTTGATTATCAATTCGAAGAATTCATTGATCAGATTATTCGAAAGATTATTCGATATTTCATCAAAGATTCCTTCAAATCTACTCGAATAGTTTCAGAATCTGTTAAAAATTAACGTGCACGTTTTTGTTCTTTTTTTTTTAAATCTTATTTTTGAATTACGAAAACAGATTTGGTCGAAAGATTGAATTATTAATCGATTTTCTTTTCGAATTGCAATTCGTATTTTTCAAATAATTATTATTCAATTACGCCATCTTTTTGAAGATTTTTCATTTATCGACAATATTTTAAAAATAGAGAAGCTTTTTATAAATCGATTTGAAGATCATATTTTATCAAGCAAAACTTTCGATGATAATTCGAGCAATTTTTCAAAAACCTCGTTTATCTTTATCGACGAAAGTATACGTCGTTATAACATTAATAAGATGATCGACGAATTTCAATTTATCGACATTGAAACAATTATTATAAACGTTATTGTTCGTTATATAAAAGATAATTCATTAAATTAAGAATCGTCAAATTCGTCAGATTCATCTGAAAATTCCGAAATCGATGTTATTAATGAAAATCATGGAAATCGTTTTCTTAACAGCGACGTCGGATTCTTTGATCTTTTTTACGATGATAAATTCAATAATATCGAAATAAAAATGAAGCATATTAAGAAAAAGACATATTTTCGAAATGTGCTTATATTTATCGATTGAATCAAAAATGTTGTTAAAATGAAAGATGCAAAGCTTCTTCGAAATAATTTTCAAATTTGTTTATAAAACGAAACATTGAAATGATATATTTGTTAGTTTATCGACAACGAGAAAAGGTTGTTCATTTACGAAAATCATGTCGACGAGTGAAATATAGCTTTATTTGAGAGATTCGAGCTTATTAAAGTTTCAGACATAATAATCATTATCAAAAAACGATACATCTTAAATGATGTTATAAGATAATGAAAATTTCGTGAGTATACTATGATAATTGTTAAAGTTATTAAAATAATTAAGCTCGGAGATATACATAATTAATTCGATATCGTTTAAAACGATTTTAATGTGAAATTTCAATTTAACATAAATTCACTTATCGTTTAAATTATATTGAATCAATTTTTGATTGTTATAAACGTACGTAAAAATCAATGATGAACGAAGATTGTTAAAACGAAGCATTTTATTAACAATGTATCACGCGTTTTTAATTAAGCTCAGAGTAAAGGTAATTCAAATTAATACAATCAAATAAAAATATCTTTATGATCATTGAATTCAGGTTTTCAAAATTTTCAGAATTTAGGATTTCGAAGCATAAATCGACAATAGAGTTCGATTTTCTTTTTAAATTCACAAGTTTATAATTAATATCAGAATCGTTAATCTTAATCAGCTTACGTCAATAATGATCTTATTTATTAAGATTACTCTCGAAGAGACATTTCGTAATAAGTTTTATTTGTTTTATCAATGCAGCGTCAGATTATTGTTAATTCGAATTTCCAACAAAACGCGTACGATTTATGTTAATTCTTTTAACTTAATAACGGCAATGATAATTATTAATTTGATGATGTTTTTTCATATCGATTTGAAGCATTATATTAGCCCGATGTTATAACATTTAATCGATTTTCATATTAATTTAAGAGATCGTATTAAGTTGTTAACAATCGAGACTCTTATTTATAGCGAGTTTATCAAACTTTCGTTAAATTCGAAGAATTTGTCGAAAAATGTTAGGAGAATTTTGAATATGATTTAAATAGTTTTTATGAAGATTATAATCATAAAAATCGAGATCTTGTTCGAGAAGGTTTGAAAGATTATTTTAGTTATTATAATTATGATAATTCGAAACCAGAAGTCAATTTCGTGAACTCGTCATTTCTTGTTGAACATTTATGTCATTTTTGTTAAAAGGCTTATAGATCTCGTAATAAGTTCTTTCGACATTTCAAACAAAATTGTTAAAAGAAATTTTCAAAAAAAGTTTCGAAGAAATTTTCAAAAAAAGTCGATGTTGTTGTTATCAAAACACATTCAAGAATTATAAAGTTTATTACTCGAGCTTTTTTAAAAAAAGTTCTGAAAACGATTTTTCGAGGTTATTAACACATTAAAATTAATGTTCATTTCTCATTCGACGAAAAGAATTATGAGATTTATTTGAATTCAAAATGCTCGATCACATTTGAAAATCGAGACTTTTTTGCAACGAAAATGCTTAATTTTGATAAACGAATTCAAAAATAAACATCATCGATTTTAATGCGTGATTATGAGAATAAAATCATCAACGTCATAAAATTCATTATTATAAACTTATACTTTTCGAACATTTTTGAATTTAATAATAGTTTAACATTTGTTAAAATATTTATGAAGATTCATTTTATAAAAAACTTAAAGGTCAATATGTTATTCGAAACGAATGTGTTTATATTTCAGAAATTTTTGTTAAAATGTGTTTTTCAATTCGTTATCATTTTTAATTATCAAAATTTCAAGATTTTTGTCAAATCGATAATCAAATCTTATTCTCAAATTAAATGAATAATGAAAACAAAATTTATCATTACTTTGTTATTTAAATTTGTGATAAATGTTTTAATCAATTACGTAAGCACGTTATTTGACGATCGTGATTTTCTGTTCGAATCCGAACTTTTAATTAATTATAATCTTGATTTCGATAATAACGTTTTCGCTCATATCGTCGACTTCTTTATATTCTTTATTCAAATAAGAAATTTTATTAAAACATCAATAATATTTTTTAAAAATATTAGATTAAATACGATAATGAAGTACGCAGTGAATGAATGTTATTAAATTTTTTATAAGATAATAAGATTAATAGCGTGTGAATAACGTATTTTAAATCGATTTAAAATTTTCGTTATGAACATTATTACAATTACAATGAATCTCAAATTAAAACACGTCTTTTCAAACAATGTGATTATTTATGAAAACGATAATGTTATAAACACTTTGATAATTATCGTAACAAAATTCGAAAATGTTTTCACGAATTTTGAAAATATTATAAATCTTTTAAAAGAGTAATGAATGTTAATTTCGTTAAAAAATGATATTATCGTTAAATTATTAAAGGTTTATCCGCTCGATTATAAGAATAAAGAAATAATCGACGTTATTTTTGATAAATTATAACAATAAAAGAAGTTACGATTTTTCACGTAATCGATTTCGTATAATTAATCGTGTTTTGTGATTTAACGTGACATTTTTTAAGGTAAAAAAAACAAAATAATTATAAATATTCGTGAATTTAATGTTATTATTAAAGATGATAAATATTCGTTATTTTTGTAATCGAATATCATTGTTTTAATAATTGAATATGATTATATTTTTACGATTAATGACGTGATTTGATTTCATTAATTTAACGTTTAAAAAAATGATCGAAATAAATTCATTATTATTAATTATCGAAAATAAGAGAAATTAAGTGTAGCATTTATGAATTATAAAGGCTCGTTTTTATATGTATAACGTTAAATAAATGTTATTTTAAGATCTCTTCGAGAATTCGTTCGTGTTTTCGTAAATGATATTATTATTTTCAATCGTATTTTGAGCGAGCACGTATTTCATTTACGTTAATTATTTCAATTATTTCGAAAAAAACGTGCTTCTTTATCGTTAGAAAAATCTTTTTTAGATTTTTCATTCGTGATTTTGCTAAAACAGCGCGTTGATTCGTTAAAAATGTTTATCTTCGAGAACAAAATCAGAGTAATCATAACATTTTTATTTTTGATCAATTTATGAGATTTGGAAATCTTTTTGAAAATGATCGAATGATTTCGAATTTTTATCTTAAAATATATATAGTGAACATAATCCTTGCAGAAAAGAAAAACGTTTTTTATTTAAATAATGATTTTCGAGATCTTTGTTATCGTAATTGCATTTTCAAATCAATTTGAAACATTTATCAAAACGATTTCCGTCACATTTTTCGATATAATTTTCGAAATAATTTTCAAGATAATTTTTGTTAAAAAGCAATTTATCGACTTTATTCGCAAGCGACATTTAATGTAATTTCGCTATAATCTTATCAAGAAAAAGATTATAACATTTCGAGATTTTCAAAATGCTTTTCGATCTTTTACGTTTTTAACATATTTTAATCGAAAATGAAAATTGTATATCGACATCGACGCTTTTAAAAAATGAGGATTTACGATTATGATATATCATATATTTTATAATAAGACTCTTGATTTTAATCAAATGCCGTCGAAATCGAATATACAATTTATTATGTTTTTAAACAAATTAATTAATGCAACGAAACGTAATTATTGATTCACGAAATTGAAAATTGTCGCAATAATTTGAGTGATATGGAAAATCAAATATTTGATCGAAGTCTCAAAAGCATCGTCGATGATTATTTATATTGATCACTCAATTGTTATGTAAATTTTATATCAAATTACGTTATTTATTATTTTTATCGATAAATTTAATTTACGATTCGTTCGTGCTTTTCAATATCTTTTTGAATTTAATTTTGTAATTCGTTATAAGAATGATAAAAAGAATGTGATTTTCGACGCTTTATTTAGATTTCAGATAAAAATCGACGTTGCGCTCGAAAAAAAACAAATGATGCTTGAGAGTTTATACGGCAATCTCATATCGATTTCAGAGCAACATATCTTATCAGAATTTATCTCGATTTATCACATGACATTGATCGAGATGAGTGATGACTTTAAGACACGTTTTATTGAAGTTTATAGCAAAGATCCTCAATGAAAAAAGATTTTTGATCTATTCAAGCAACCAGAAGCAAAGTTGTTAATAAGATTTCGTTTTCGAAAACACGAGAATCTCGTTTACATTATCTCGAAGCATTTTAATAAACAACGATTATATATTTCGAAATTCTTATAAAAGAAAGTTTTTCAACTTGCTCATGACGAAAATTTTCATATTGATTTCCACATTATTTATGTTAAAATTTCGTTATCGATTTACATTAAAGAATTATTTAAGCATTTTTAAATGTATTTGAAACATTGTTCGAATTGTTAATTGAATCAAATTAAACGACATTTTATTTATAACGAGTTCAATCTTATTATTATTTCAATAATATCTTTTTATACGATAACGATAAATTTCATTATAACACTCTCATTTTACGATAATAAAAATATGTTATTCATAATCACATATAAATTCATCAAAAAGAAATTGTTAATGTTAGATTTCGATAAATAAATTATTATCGATTAAGCGAATACTTTTTTTATCGCTTTAATAGTTTATGATTGAGATATTTTTATTGTTATAATCAGCGATCGAGACTTTAAATTTATGAATACGTTTTGAAAAACGATTTTTGAGAAGCTAGATATTATTTTAACAATTTCTATCGCTTATTATTCTCAAACGAATAAATAATTCGAACGAATCAGTTAAATAATCGAGATTGCCCTGCGATTTCACTTTATAATCGAAATAAATAATTAAATAACGATGTTATCTTTT
This sequence comes from Alectoria sarmentosa, assembly GCA_009733775.1. Lineage (NCBI taxonomy): Eukaryota > Fungi > Ascomycota > Lecanoromycetes > Lecanorales > Parmeliaceae > Alectoria > Alectoria sarmentosa. The sequence goes on from WOGZ01000193.1 coordinate 8,153, forward strand.
TTATAAATATTCTTGAACAATTTCGTTATTTTTATCGAATTTGCTCTCAACGAGCTTGTTTACGATTTTCATGTTCGAGATATCTTAAAATTATTAACAGATTTACCTGCGGAACCTCAAATTTTGATCGTCTACGATTTATCAAACGGGAAAAAGTTGACGATGTTATTATCTTTGTTAATGTCATAATCAAAAATCGTTATGATAGCATTTATATAATTATGAAATTCGAAGTATAAGTTTATTTAAGGTTGTATCATGATTATTTTATATTCGAAATCAATCTCAAACTTTTTAATCAACGAGTTGATTTATTCAAGGTTCTTGAAAAAGTCGAGAATTTAACGTATCAATTCGAATTATCTGATGTTATGCGAATACATTTAATTATATTTATAACGCAATTAAAATCAATTTCAAATCGATTTGAAAATCTTTATTTTCGTACATTTATTCAATTTATTTCATTAATCGAGGAAATTTAAAAAGAAATCGATTTTGATTTTGTTTTCAAATACAAACCTTATAAAATTGAGCGATTTTTGAAAAGATGTGATATCGAAAGAAACATCAAATATTTAATTAAATGAAAGAATTGTGATAATAAGCATAATGTTTGATATCTCGTGTATGCATTCAAGAATGCTCAAGATTTTATAAATGAATGTGATATTAGAATTGTCAGCGATTTTATTTATGATCGATGTGAAAAAAGAGTTATTAGAAAAACATTTATTTCTTTTACGCAATCTTTTATTATTTTTTAAGAAAATCTTTAGGAAATCTTTTTCGTTAAAAGGTAAATTCTTTTTATTAAAAGACGAGGTCGTTTTTGTAAAGAATTTCAAACGAGTGCTCGGACAAAATTTTTAGTCTTTATACGTTAGAATATTACGTAAGCATTTTCGATTTCAAGGCTTTTTGAGCAGATTATCGAGAAATCTCAAAAAGTTTTAAATATATCGAAGAAAACTTCGGTTCGTCGTAATATACGGCTTTTTATTTAATGATTATTTTAAGCACGTTTCGAAAGAAATTTTTAAGAGGTTTTAATGCTGCGATATGAGAAGGAAAGTTTTTATTATGCTTGATATCAGCGAGGGCGTTGTTTTTGTTGTTTTTTATTGACATTTGTTATGTGCATAAATTAAAAGAATATTTGCCTTGTTTAGCGATTGTGATTGTTTAATAAATATCTTGTCAAGTTGATGGCTTGGCGGCTTGATAAGATTATATGTAGTTATTTTCTCGAGAAAAGAAACAACTAACTTACACACCATAATTAAATTCAGTTTCTGCTTTTTTAAGCATAACAAATAACTTCGTCGCGAGCTTCGCATTTAATGATATAAATTTATTCATTACGAAAAACAATACGCCCTTTAAATAAATCAATAAGTTTTTAAATCTCATTTTTCAATAAAAAATCATTTTCATTAATTATGTCACTTTTTCATTATTTACGATATGAATTATTAATAATAACTTCTTTATAAGTTTTCGGCTCGTACGATTTCATTGCGATAATGATTTAAATAATTATCATATAAAATTAAATAAGATTTGACGAAAAATCGCGCGATATAAAATAAAAATGATTTGAATAAAGCGGCGGCGCATTATTTAATATATCGTTTTAAAGAGTGAAAATTAATAATAACGACGAATTGAAAATTAATGCGTTAATTTTAAAGAAATCTGAAAATTTAATTATAAAAAGTTTAAGTTTAAACGATTGAATGAATTTATTAACGTTTATCTCGTTTATAAATAATCAATTTTTAACGATGAAAAACGTTATAAACGTCAAATCATTTTTTTTCATAATTGAATTAATTAATAATTATGAATCAGATAAAGAATTATTCTTTTTTAAATCTCAAATAATTTTAAAAGATTAAATAATGTTATTATCTGACAATAATATATGATAAATATAATCATTTTCATAATCGATAAAAACTCTTTCAATAGCGCGCTTTTGATCTTTTTTTCAATCAATAACGAGTTTGCGTAAAATAATAAAGTTTAAAATTTTAATACGACGTATATAATTTAAATAAGATTTAAAACTCATATAAATTTAATACGAAATAAATTTACGCGATTATATAAAATTTCGATTATAAAAATAATTAACGATTAATATAAGTTTTGATTAATATTTTCAATTAAGGTTAATATTTTTAATAATAATGTTATAATGTTAAAAAGCGTTTAATTAAATCGTTCGACGATTTTATTTTATTCGAGATTTTTAAAATAAATAAATTTTTATATAATATTATGATTAATATAATGAATATTAAAATTAAAGTCTTCATATTCATCATTATAATCAATTCGAAAACGTTTAATAATAACATTTTTATATTGATTTTTAATTTAATAACGCTTGAAAATAAAGAAGACTTCGTTTTTATACTTAATAATTTCAATCTTAAAATATTTATTTTAATCGTTAATGAAAATGATAAAATATTTATTATTAAAACGATCGCGGGAAATGATGAGATCGTAAATATCGTTATAAATTAAATTTAAAAATCTTCTTTTAAAGCGAATGTGAGATTTATGCGACGCTTTTTACATTTTTTGATTGCGCAAAAAGTATAAGACTTTTTATTAATAACAATTTTGAATAAATCGATGTTTTTAAATAACTTATTTAACTTATAAACGTTTTAATATCTTAAATAATTTATATAAACATATTATAAATCGAGGATTTAATTGTTGATTTTACGCGATGCAACATCGAAATCTAAATTCGAAAAAAAAAATCGAAATAAACTGACGAAGAAATAATGTCATTTATCGAATTAAAATGTTTTTTATATTTAAGAATAATATAAAATATAATGAATTTAATGTTATATTATTTAAGCACAGATACGAACATTGACGATTATTTAAAAAAAAATTAAAATTTGATAATTAAACTTTTATAAGCGTAGACAATAAAAATTATTGCTTTGCAATCAAATTATGATATCACGATTATCAAATTCAATGTCAGTTTACATAAATTTTATGTGAATGTTATTTTATATCAATTGTCTTTAAAAGATTAAATTTAAAAATAAGTTTGAAATAAAAAGAACATTCGTGAAAATAAACTTTTTTTTTTAATCATCGATAACGATATTAATGCGTATTTTATCGATATTAATGAAAATGCGAACGTTTTCAATATTTTTAATGAAGCGAACATCGTTTAATTTGAAATCGAGGGCGCGATATTATATAAAACAATTTTTATTGAGCGTGAAATGTTGAAAATAAACATAATTCATCGTTTATCGCGAAAATAATGAATTATTTATTTCAATCGTGAAGATAATCATGATTTCTTTTTGATTGTCAAAAGATTTGATAAAGTTTCGATTTTTGCGATGACGTTTTTTATTGCTGAGTTTGTTATTTCTTCGATTATTATTCTTTTTGTCTTTAAACTTGTCGTTATCGTTATCGTCATTATCATTATTATCATTATTATCATCATTTTTTTTATCGTTATCGTCGTCAAAATTATCATTATTTTGATAACTTTTGTCAAAGAGTTAATCGCATTTCGATTTGATATGATAATGTTTTTTGCAATAAATATAATATTTGACGAACTTTTAAATGAATTTGTTATTAAAATCAGGCATAAAGTTTTTTTGAGATTTAATAATGATAACATATTTTGAAATTGAAGCGATAAGACGAAAGAGACGTTAAATAACGAACATAAAAATAAATTCTTAACGCTTAAAAAAGGAATTAATCATAATTTAAATGAATCGAATAATAACGTATTTTAATGAATAGGTTATCTCGATATTGATATCATTTATAAATTTATGATTTTGAATATAATGAATAAAATAAACGTTATTCGTTTTATTCAAGCTTATATAAAAAAAAAATGAAAAAATTAATTTTCAATTTCAATTTAAATAATAAATTAATGATATTATTATAAATGCTCTTAAGACGAGCGACAAAATTAATTACATTTTTATATTAATTAAAATTCAATTTAAATAATTAACGATATAAATTATTGAGTGTATCGAAATTTTTAAACTTATTATTTTTATAAATAACATCTTATAAAATATGCGCATTAATTTCATCTTTATAATTCATAAATAAATTGTTTTTAAGACGATTTTTGATGATATTGATATAAAATTTATATTTTAAATCTCATTTAATTCGTTTTTTTTCGATAACATCGATCATTATCGTGAGCTCGTTAAATGAAATGTTCTTAAAAATGATAAATATAACGAAAATCTCATTTTGTTTCATTTTGATAAATTTGATAAAACGTTGCGATGTAAGAAATTATCGCATTTTTCGAAATCATATTTAAAAACCTTCGGGTTTTTTAAATTTTTTGATATAAAGCGAAAGGCCGCCATTAAACTTCACGTTTATAATTTTTTTGAATATAATAATTTCGATATATTATTAAAAGCACGAAGGATTTGAATGTTAATAAAAAAATTGAATTTAATAAATTAAACGATAATTTCAAAAAGATTTTCGTTATTAATTAATTCGAGAGAAAATTCGTGGGTAAAAATATCGAGAATTATAATGTTATCAAATAAATAAATAAATAAGTAATCGCGCCCTTTGCTTTTCGAGCGCGTTTTAAATTAACGATAAATTTTATCTAATGTTTAATTATAAAAAAAGAAATCGCGTTCGAAAATGCGTTTTATTAATCGAGCTCTTTTGAATTAAATTCGAAACTTTTTTTTAAAAAATGTTTAAAAATATAATAAACGTGAAAAAGCGAAAACGTTTAAATTTGTTTTAATTTATAAAAGAAGAAAAAGAAAAAAAACGTTTAAAACGTTTAAATTTGTTTTAATGAAAAATGTGATTAATGAATATAATTAAATCTTTTGATATTTGAGAATCAAAATCAAAAGAAATATTTAAAAATCTTTTATGTTCTTTTTCAATCACAATTAACATTAAAATCGTTAATAGAATAACGATCGTTGATATAATAACGACCGTTGATATAACAAAAATCGTGTTTTGCGACGAAATGCTCATTGTTATAAGCGACCCGCTATCATTATTAACTTTATTAATTTTGATTTAATATTTCGTTAAAAATAATCTGATAATTAATGTTATAATAATCGTTATTTGAGAGTAAAGTTTATAATATGCTATAATCTCTTTTTCGTTTCATAAACAACGAAATAACATTATTTAATAGCGTTTAATCGATTAATTGAAAAGCGCGCGTTTGAATTAATTTAATTTTAATTTTCTTATTTTTTAGATAAAGGGCTATAATATAAATTTATAAAATCAAATAACCTCTTAAAAAGTTACTCGATTATTACATTATAAATATAATTCATCGCTTAAAGACTGAAGCTAATAAATAATTAATCGCAATTCTTTAAAAACAAATTGCTCTCATAATAATTGCAATCAATATTTCACGATTTATCATTTGCGATTATCACATAAATAAATCGTTGAATTGAGTCAGATACATGTTTAAAGCACGATTTATCAATAAAAATAATCACATATGATAAATAGATTTGAAAGTGCGCTGAGCGCAAATTGCTGCCGTTTAAATTCGACATTGCGATCGCTGCAACTCTTAAAGACTCGATCTTATACGTTTGATTGATGAGTTAACTGATTTATGAGTAATAAATAGATAATATTAAACGAATGCCCGCGATTCCGGACTCAAAACCTGTTGAAAGTAAATGAAACACTTGATTGATTGAGTAATCGCAACAGAGCATTTAAATACAAAATGTGCCAAGCCTCTCTCGGCAAACCTTTCTTGTCTCGATAAACCTTTTATATTTTAAATAACTAACACATTTTAATAAAATCTCAATTTTGAAACGAATATAAATATAAATGTTTCGAAAAGAAATTCGCAAAGTTTGTGAATATAATTATAATAACGATAAATTAATTTCTGATATAATAATAACATAACGAAGTTTTAACATATTAAGATTAATATTGAGATTTTATAAATAAATTCGATTTCGATTGATTATTCGATAGATTATTCGAAGTGTGAGAATTAATGAAATCGTTTTTTTGAAATTAAGGGCGTTGAATAATAATAATAAAGCGATTTAAACGATTTAAACGTCTTAAACGTCTTTTTTGAAATAATGATTTAAATAATCTTAAATAAATAATATAAAATTGTTTCAATTTTAAAAGCATTACGAAAAACAATAAATTTATCGAGATATAAAGTTTCAATAAGATTATTAATCATTTATTTATTGATGAAAATATATTAAATATTTATAATATTATTATTGACTTTTTCGCGTATAAAATGATGAACAATGTTAATATATTTAATGTAAATATAAAATTAAACGTTTTTTGCGAAAGCGATTGCGTTTTAATTATTTTTAAAAATCACGATAATTTTAAAATTCGAATCGTTAAATTATGAAAGTTAATTAAAAAGATTTTTTAATTAAATAATTTTCTTAATAATTTGCGTTTAATTAATATATTTTATTTTATAAATAAATAACGTTATAATAATTTAACGTTTGTTTGATTAATTAATAACGTTATTATTTAAATTAAATAAATAATCGAAACTAAATCTTCGAATTGAATTCTTAATTTAATTAAAATTAATATAATTAAATAAATTTTTAAAGAGTTCTTATATACGAGTTCGTAATATATTATATTTTTAAAATATTAAAAAATTCGAATAATCGCATTTTAATATATTAAAATAAGATTAATTAAATATTAATTAATTAAAGAAATAATATAAGCGATATCGAGACGAATTTTTAATATAATATATATAAAAGAGTTTACGACGAATTAATATTTTTTATAAAACTTTTTGAAAATTATATAATTTTCTTCGACGAACGTTAATTTGCGATTGATTTTGAATAATATATTAATGAAAATGAGATTTTAACATTTGAAATAATTAAAAAAATGTGTGATGTAAGTTTTTTGTTTCAAGCGAATAATATTATTACGATAATTTCTTTTGATGATTATGTTCAAATAAAAAACGTACGATTTCAAATTTAATATATAAAATTTGATATTTAATGTATCTTTGATTCGTTTAATGATAATTTTATTACGATTTATAATTAATTAAGACATTATTAACGTAAAACGTTATAATGATTTTTTTTTTTAAGATTCATAAATACATTATCGTTTGATTCGATAAAATTAAAATCGAATTTCTTTATATAAATCGAAAAATGTTGATATTAAAATTTGAAAGATTGTTTCAAATTATAAAGAATTTTATTCAATTTGTAAATTTTGATATTATTTTTATTAAAATTTTCAAATTATTGTATATAAATGTTCTTTTGAATATCGTTATAAAAAAAAACGATTTTAACGTTTATTTGTTTCACGTTTCAATTCATAATCGTTATAAGCGCAAAAATCGTTTTATAATTTATAAACTTTATTATCGACGCGAAAGTGTTATAATAATCACGATTCTTTTATTATTCGAATTTTTAAACAATTTAATATGTTTTATAATAAATAATTTTCTCTTCGAGATCTCGCTTTACGATGTAAATTTAACGATTTTTAAAAATATAAATTCTTAAAAACGTTTAAATAAAGCATTAAATGTTATTATTTATAAAAAATTTATATTTTTTTCATATATTAATTTCTCGATTTATATAAAATAAATTATTAAAGATTATTTATTCGTAAATTATAAGTTCGAAGATATTAAATTTATTAATATAATTCGCAAAAAAAACAAAAGTAATGAAAATTTTCGTTAAAAAATCAAATAATAAATTATAAAGATTCGAAATAATGAGATTTTTATAATCATTAAATATTTTTTGAATAATTTTATATTCGAAATGTTCTCGCATAATTTTCATTTTAATAAATTTCGAAAATATCGATAAAAGAAAAATAATAATAAATTTAACGATTAATATAATAGATTTAATAAATATTATAAATATACGCATTATAATAACGATAAAACGAGGTTTTTAAAAGCGATTAATAATTAACGATAATCGAATATTCGTTAATGATAATCGATTTAACGATTCAATCGAAATTATAAATTCAACGTTTAATAATATAATAATACGTTGTATATTTAATGTCTTTTTTATAATAAATATTAATATAAAAAAACGTTAACGTTTGTTTAAAGACTTATAAATCTCAATTTTCGTTTCGAAATTCACGAAATATAAACATTTTTCGACGAAATAGACGTCGTTAACGCGAATAATCTTTTTTTTGATTAAATTATAAAAACGAAAAATGAATTCGTTTTTATAATTTAAAAGAATACATTTTTCGCTTTTATTTATAAATTTTTTTTAAATTTTTTTTAAAGCGTAAATGATGAAATTTATAATTCGTAAATAAAATAAAATAAATTTATAATGATAAAAGGTTTCAAGAAATGTGATAATAATTTTAATATTAAAAAAACGCATCGTTAAATAATTAATTATAATTATTATTTCAAATTAAAAAAATTTGTTAACATTGAAATTTAATAAAATTGAATATATTTTATTTATTAACGTTTAATCAAATCGCTCGACGATTTTATTTATTTCAAAATTATTTATAATAATAAATTTTTACTTGATGCTCGTTTAAGCGAGACATTGAAAAAAGATTTTATTAATATATTCGATTTCATTATCGAGGCGAATGCGATAAATTCGATAATCACGAGATTTTAAATAAGTTTTAAAACGCAAAAATATAATAAAGATTTCATTTTTGTGATGAATATAATAAATCTCAAAATAACAAATAAAATTATTTTTAAACGTTATAAAATATTTATAATCGTTAAAATTAATAAAAATCAGAGATTTAATAAAATCGTTATAAATAAATTCGTTTAATAATGTATTAAACGCTGTGAGCGAATTATGAGAAATAATCTTTTAATTTAATTATATAACATTCGCAAATGTATTTTTCGATAATATTTTTAAAGAAATTTACATTCATAATAATATTAAAAAACTTATTAAGATTTTGTTAATTTAAATAATTTATGCGAATATATTATAATTAATAAATCGAATTCGAAAAAACGTTATAAATAATCAAGACATTATTATTTTTTCAAAAATTTAAAAAAAAAAAAATCGCGATTTTGCGTATCGATTAACGTGATATTATTTTAAATTAAAATATAATTTTTTTTATAAAAGACGATTTTAATGTCGATATTTAAGAGCTTTTTAATTGATAAAAAATTGACGTTCATATCGAGCATATATAAAATATTAAAAATCGTTAAAATAACGCGTTTGTTATTAACATTATAATTAAAATTAATAATATCGTAAAAAAAACATTGAATTTTAACGTTTTTAATGTTTTTAATAAATTAAAATTAAATTTTAATATAAATAATGAATATCGAATAATCGATAAAGAAATGACGAATACAATCAAAATTTATCATAATTCGAATATCGAGATTTATAAATTTGATAAACGATAAATTTTTATTCAAATTCGAATTCGTTATTAAATTAACAAAATTTTTATTCTCGTTTTGATTTGTTTCATTAATTATATTTAAAATATTAATATCATTAAAAATAAGATTCGAATAATTTTGATTATTTAATTCATTTATAAATGTTATATAAATATAAAAATAATCGTTTTTTTTTTTGAAATATACGTTATATTAATATTAAGATAATTTTTTTTAAAGCGAAAACGTTAAATAACGCTTTTTCGATGCGTTTGCGCTTCACATTTAAAACATTAATATTCGAATAAATAATATCGATTTGCGCCTTCTTTTTCTTTTTTTGTTTATTTATAAACTTTTTAAACTTTAAATGAAAGAATTTAATTTAACATTTAATAAAAAGATGTTCAAATTTGCGATCAGCGATTTTATAAAAAACATAAATGTCGCGATTGATGAAATCAAAATCGTCGAAATTATTTTTAATGAATTTTTTATCTTTATCATTGCGATGAGCGAGTATAACGATATTATTCTTTTTAATTATAAATATACGACGCTCTTCGTTTATTATATCATAAATAATTAAATTAAATTTAATTATTTTCGAATTATAAAATATATAAATTTGAATATAAATTATTATAAAGATATTATAGATTTTATCGAGTTTTATAAGAAAAAATTGAATGAGATAAAATTTCGATAATGATAAATCGTTTAAATTAACGATTTCAGCGTTAATCTTGCGAAAGTTCTTTTTATATTAACGAACGTCTTTTTTGAAATTGATATTAATGTTATACAATTAACGCATAAATTCGATATAAAGTTTAAAATTCGTAAGTTTATAATAAATATCGATAACGTTTAATATAATTTGAGAATTTTCGTTATATTTTTTAATGAATTAATAATTAACGTAATTAAAACGTTAATAAATAATCACGTAAATTTTAAATTTGATAATGTTAAAGAAAAATTGAAAATTGTTCAATATCAATTAATCGTTAATATTTTCGTTTCATTTGATGTATTCGATAATGAATTTCAAAATAATAATAAAAATTAAAAAAAAGTTGCTTTTATTATTCATAAAAACATTTTTAATAATATTTTAAACGTTGAATTTAGTCATCGATATCGAAAAAAATAAATGAAAAAATGTAAAAGATTAATAATAATAACGAGGATAACGAAAATGAGTTTTTTTTTATTATAATTAAAAGCGAATCGAAAATGTTAATTTGAGGATTATCGTTTTAAAAAAATATCGAAATAAACGAATTTAATAACGATTCAAAAAACGATTCGAATGTTTTAAAAAGAATTGATAAATGAGATCGTTTATCTTTAACGCGTAAATTAAAGATTTCGATATCGTTTAAGACGTCAAATAATTTGTCGCTAACTTTAAAATCATTATCGCATAATGATAATGTGAAAAAGATGAAATAAATGCTCTATTAATTTTCGTCAAAATCGTTTAAATTTTTATCGATATTAATTAATTATTATTATTATATTTCAAGATTTTGTAATAATAACGAAAAATGCTTATATAAAGATTAACGATAAATTTAAACGATAATATTATTATGAAATGAAATTAATAATACGAAAGATTTGATTTTGAATTTAATAATAAAAATTGAATTTAATTAACATTATATTGAATACAATTGCAAGCGTGTAAATCTTTTTAAAAATTTCATATTCTTTTTATATTATTTAATTAAAAACTCGAACTCAAAATATTCGTTTTAATAATTATCATCATGAAATTGAAATTAATTAAATTTTATAATTATGATAATAAAATGTTATCGATAACGAATAAAGAATTCGATGATAAGATTTCATTTTTTTAAGAGGTTTTTGAAATTAAAACGTCAATTTTAACATATAAAGTTTGTTGTTTTTGATTTTAAATAGACTTTTAAGCGTTTAAATAATAGTGAAGTTAGTTTTAAACTGTTTTAAACGATAATTAAATTGATAATAATGTTGATATTTAATTATTTAATTTGTTTCATTAATTCGATATATCGTTAAAAATGCAAATTATCAAATTGATGAAATATGATAAAAATAAGAACGTATTTTTGTTTGTTTAATGTATTTCACGCAAAAAAGTTGATAATGTTATAAAAATCTTATTATGATTCGATTATACGATTATAAATCGTATACGATTTCGATTAAAAGCGAATAATTTCGACTCGTCGAGGGTTAAAAGATTTTCAATCCTCGAATTTCGAATTATAATCATTTAAATTTAAAGATTATCTTATAAATGAAAATTGCTCATTTTAAAGAGATTAATTAAATAAAGTTTTTTATAATTGATTATTTTATTGCGATGAGCATAAAATGTTTAAAAACAATTATAATTATAATAATAAATAAATAAATCATGTTTATAATGATCGTCGAATAAGTTCGAGCTTATAATCTATGAAAATATAATATAAAACATTTAATTATATTACTTTAAAAGTGTTATAAAGAAAAGTGCGACCTATATTACGAACGCAAAGCGCCCGTTACGTGATTTATCACATGATTTAAATTTCGATATTCGAAAGTTAATTATTTTGAAATAAAAATGAAATCAGCGTAAAAATTTAAAGTAAAATCGTTATCATTATCGTTATCGCTATCGTTATTTAAAAAATATTTAAAACTTTATAAAATTTTAAAAATATAAAAAAAAATTCGTTGAATTTTGAAATTAATTTAATATAATTTAAATTTTCGTTTACGAAGAATCTCTACTTTATAATCGAAAAAGTATTTAATAATGTTTAAAAAGATAATAAATTTAATAAATTTTGAAAGAAATATAAAAGCATAAAAATGTTATTTTAAAGGAAAATTATTTAATTTTATAAATTATAGCGAACTTGTAAAGAGTTCATTATTTGAATTATATTAATCGTTTTGATAATTAAAAGATTTTTTTGAAAAAAGAATAATAAGGTTTCGAGATCGAAAACGAGATCAATAATTTCATTTCATTCGCTTAAAGCGCTCGAATATAATATCGTTATCGTTAAATCGCTTTACAATAAAAATTTCCTTTTTTTGATTTTCGAAATAAAGAGGGTTTTTTTTTTGCGTTTTGATATATTAAACACGCGAAATAAAAAATGATTTCTCTTTAATTGATTGTTAATCTTTATTTTTGTTTTTGGTTTTTTGATTTTCATTACGAATATTTCGCAATTGAATCGTTAAGTATAATTATTGTTATCGAATTTTAAATGAAACGATTTGCAAAATGAAAATATGTCGTTTATCGTTTTAACGTGTCTTATATAAAAAAGTTGATAATATCGTTTTAAAAATTTAACGATCACGTGATCACGATCGCAAAGCAACATCAAAATACCACGATTAATTACGATATGTTTCGAAAAGTTTTGATCGTTTTATTTTATTTTGAATGAGAGCGAAAGCGATGCGAATTATTAATAAAAACGACGCGAATATTAATAATGTTTTAACGCTCAAAAAAACGATGTTAATTTTTAAAAACGCTTATAATTTTCAAAAGGGCGTTATTAATTATCAAAAAAAGCGTTTTAAATATCGTTAATTTTTAACGTTATTTTTTTCGTTTTGTTTTTTATGTTTTCGTTATGAGCGAGTCGTAATCGTTTTAATTTAAATAATCATTTTATTTATAACGAGCATTATTCACATTGAAAAAGTTACGATATATAAGATATAGCGATTTTTATAATTAATATTTTCATTGCGATAAATATGAAATATTAAAAAATGATAGCAATTATAATGAATAATAAATAAGTTATACTATAATAATGCCGATATAAATTCGAATTTATAATCTATTAAAATATGAAGTAAAACACTTAATTTTTATTACTTTAAGAGTGTTACGAAAAAAAGAGCGATTTATATACGGGCGCATTAATGTGCGCACGTGATCGTTAAAAATGCCAAGACTTGACGTTACATGACCCGAATTTCAATAAATTGTCGATGTTAACAATGCGTTAATAAGATTTCAACAATGTTTTAACAATTTTTAATTTGTTAACAAATTGTTTATTTTATCAAATAATTATTAGCTTATTTAATAATAAAGTATTTCTTTCAAAATAAGTATTAAATAATGCTTAATAAAATTATATCGATATTGTTATTAATTGATGCGAAGCATTTAAGAAATTTATAAAAATTATAAATTTAATTAATTTAATTTATAATTACAACGAAGATATATAAAGAAGTTAATATTAATTAAACGTAGTTTTTGCAATATTTTTCAACAGATAAATGCGCTTACAAAAGACTTTTATAATATTTTAGTCGCAATAAATTATAAAATATTTTTCGAATTAATTCATTTTTTTATATTAATAACACGATCGTAATAATTAGTTATCATTTTTCTATAAAATCGTTGTTTTCGTTTATATTTATATTTTATTCGTTGTTTTTTTAATTTAATTTAAATATTTTAATTTCTTTTTTAAATTCATATTTAAAACGTTAATAATTTAATAATTAATTCAATTTTTTTTCGATAACGTACGTTATCGAAACTCTATTTTTTGTAAAAAAAACTTTTGCAATTTTCGTAAAAACTTTACATATTATTTTAAAATCATATTTTAATTTATTTATTAACATATTAATATTCGATAATATTTTATCTTTATTTAAATTATCTCGTTAATCTTCGAGAAATTATTAATTAGTTTCATCAAAATTAAAAATTAATTTATTAATAATTTCAATGTAATTTTCAAAAGTTTTTATTATAAACAATTTAATCGATAATATTTTGATTTATGTGATTTTTTTATTAAATGTAAAAGCTTTAATAAGGATTTTTTTACTATTAAAACTTTTTACTTCTAAAACTTTTCAGTTTTATCGTTTTCGAGTTAACTTTTTAATAATTTTCTTAATTTAATGAATTGTTAAGTAAACGAAGTGTTAAAAACTATACGTAAAATTGATAATAGTATTTAAACGTGATTTAAATGAAATTCTAATTATGAGGTTTTAAGTATAAATGCATATGTGTAAAAGTAAAAGATTAAATTATGACTTAACACGCTAATATAAAACTGATTTATATCACTAATTTTAATTTACAATAAGTCGCAATATCGATTTGAGAACTATTTTACTAACCTCGAATTATAATACAAAAATTAATTATAAATATTTTAATTATAAATAGCTTAATAACATTTTACTTAACGATATTTTTATATTCGAGATTAGAAAATATTAAAAGTATTTTATTATAATAATAAAGTTATTTATTTATTTATTTTATAGTTTTTATATATTAAACAAAAACGTCTTTTTAATAAAAACGAAATATTGTTTATTATCAATATCTCATTTATTATTTATATTTCATTTATTTTCGTAATAAAAACGCGAGCGAAATAACATTATACGTCGCGCATTTATTAATAAATAATAAAATTTCAAAATAAAATAGCAAAAAAAACAATAATTTCTACGTTAATAATTAATATTAATCGTTTTTTTTATAATAACGATGTTCTTTTTTTAGAAATAATCGATTCGTTTATTTTTAATTATTCGTAAAAGTTATATTCGTAAATTATTAAGAAAAATAATATTAAACATTAAATCTCGAATGATTTTTTAATAAAAAATCGTATATAAATATAAATATATTAGTAGCAAAACGTAATTATTAATGTTTTAATTATCTTTTATCGTCGTTAACTTTAAAATACTTTAAGAAATAAATTTTTAATAAATCTTTAATAATTTTTTAGTAAATAAATAATGAATAAATTTTTCAAAAATCGATTAATCGAAAATAAGTTTTATCTTAATCAAGTAATGAAAACGTAATATATATATTAAATTTTCAAAAATGAAATGTAATTAATTTTAAAAAAAAGATTATTTAAAAATTACGTAATTAAAAAAAAACGATACGAAAAATTAACTTTTTTAATTATTAAATAATGATAATAAAATTATTTAATAGCGAAAGATTTACGAATAAAAAATTTATATATTTAATTACTTTTTATATTATTACGATAATAATAAATTAGTATTTTTTTTATCGATTTTTAATCAAAGTTAATTTAATAACAATAATAATTATTATTATATTTAAAATTTATTATAAAATATAATTAAGTAAGTTGAAAGAAAAAGATAAAAAAGTAAAAGAGTAAAAGATGTAAAAGAGTTAAGATAGAGTAAATAAGCAAAAATAAAAGAAAAGATCGAAAGAAAGGGCTCAGCCGGGACTAAATAATATGTAAGTAACTAGAAGGAACATATGTGGTTGAGAACGTACTTTGAACCCGGGACCTGCCACATATCGAGAGTGTCTGAGACACTCAGATTTTCACCCGAAGCGGCAATCATACGACTTTTGTGCAATTAAATTTAGCCCATAATACATTGGTTGAAAGAATCAGTCGAAACCAACCTAGACCACTGAGCTTGGAAAGGTTAACACATGATGTAGACCAAGAATGAATTAATTACCCTTAACCGCTTGACCAACATTCTAACGTACTGGAGATGGCTCTTAATGTATTATATATTCTTAGCTTGTTTCATTTTTCTCCAGCTCTGTCTGATCTAACTCGCTTCAGGTTTCAATAGCGAGTTTGTGGAATACGTTGATTTCTACAATTATACCGGACCATTTTTTTCCGTAATTCAGACCGGTGCTGAGATATCCGCTTCTGTATGGCCTTGGAATGCCTGTTACTAGCGTAAAATACGACTTTGACTTTGAGGCTTCAGGTTCTTTGATCAAACCTTTCGTACGAAAGACGTAGTGCTTTCATTCAATCTTCAAGACTGTTACCAGCGTATTCCCTTGTCAAGTGTACCACTGCTGATAGGTCGGGGCCTGCAACGTGGCTCCTTGACTTTGGTGGACAAGAAGTACCACATGCGTGTGGACTGTTCCCTTTCTTACCTGCAAGATATCATCCGAGAAATCGCCTGCAATCCAAGTATCACGCAGCCAGCCGCCGCGCATCCAGATTCTCCTTCACGCCTTGATGGTCAAACATCTTCAGACCCTTTGACCCACAAGTCTTCTCTCGACCGTTACTTCTCCTGCTTCACCCATAGAGCACATGAGCAGTCGCGTCGCTCCACCGGCGTGCGAGAATGGTCGCACCAATGTCATAGAGGATGGCGATAAGGAGCGCCTTGCAGAGTTGAACGGTGAATTGGCCGTACTTGCAACCGCATTCCCGCGGATCCTTCCTGAGGCTTTGAGGGAGATGCTACAGACTTTCGATGGGGAGAGTCGTCTGCATATTGTAGCAGAAGAACTCTTGAAGCATCAAGATGGATGGGTCAAGGATCGATGGCGGAAAGCTATCCAGGACACGGACAAAGCGAAGAACGATCAGCTGCCAGTAACCGCGGAGGACTGTTTCAGACGAGCGAGCTACAAAAAGGCTGTAAGGACTACGTTATATGAGGAATTCAAAGCTCTGAGTAAGAGTAAAATTGAGGGCGTGTTGGCGGAAGAGAACTTCTGCTACACTCGCGCCAGGCTTACTCTTCAAAATGTTGCATCCAAAAACTGGCGAAACAGCTTCAACGT
Source organism: Alectoria sarmentosa (assembly GCA_009733775.1). NCBI lineage: Eukaryota > Fungi > Ascomycota > Lecanoromycetes > Lecanorales > Parmeliaceae > Alectoria > Alectoria sarmentosa. The sequence goes on from WOGZ01000193.1 coordinate 25,282, forward strand.
ATTTGTATCCAGATTGTTGAGGTCAGCCAAATTTAAAAACGAAGATCACTATATCCTGGTTTGGCCAAAGAACCACAGGGTGGAAGCGAACTCTGTACCATACCTAAAAGAAACAGGAGACGGAGAGCTAGATGCGGAGCTTTATCAAAACGTTCTACTCCCATTCTTACAAAAGTCGAAGAAAGAGCGGGAAGAAAAAGACTGGGAGACCGCAGTGACTCTGAATGAAGCAGAGGCCCTGGATGCCCAAGCTATGTATGAGTGTCAATGTTGCTTTTTGGACACCCCTTTCGAACAAATGGCGACTTGTACTACGAACGCGCATGTCATCTGTTTCCCTTGCATTAAGAACACTGTCAGTGAAGCGCTCTTTGGCCAAAGCTGGGGACGCAATATCGAAAATAGGTGTGGTCAGCTCAAATGTCTGGCCCCCATGTCAGGCGATATCTGCGATGGTTGCATCTTGCACAGCGCTACTCGTCGAGCCATCTTACAGTCAAAAGGGGGTAAGGAGATTTTGACCAAGCTCGAGACACGCCTGGCTGAAGAAAGCGTAATGAAAGCTCGTCTCGCTCTCGTCCATTGTCCTTTCTGCGCTTACGCAGAGGTCGACGAGCTCTATTTCCCTCCATGTACCGTTCGACACAAGCTCAACACCGCCCATTTCACGGCGACTGTTTTTCTCCTTCTTTTAATGCTGAACTTTGTTCCCCTACTACTCCTCTATGCACTTGTGTCTCGTCCTCTGTTTCACGAGCTGCCGACCATCACAAGCATGTTCTCAACATCGCTGGCTCGCCTTTCTCGGACTCGCCACCTCTCGCAGCGCTTTCAATGTCGCTCTCCTCTCTGCGCGCTTCCTTCCTGTCTGACCTGCTTTAAGATATGGCACGACCCGCACGTCTGTCACGAGTCAGCGGTGGTTTCGCTCCGTACAACGATCGAGGCGGCTCGTACTGCAGCTTTGAAAAGGACATGCCCACGCTGCGGACTTGGCTTCATTAAAGATAGCGGCTGCAATAAGTTGACATGTGTTTGTGGCTATGCAATGTGTTACATATGCCGCCAAGGATTGGGACGCGGTCACGGTGACGAGGGGTACAGACATTTCTGTCAGCATTTCCGGCCCACAGGAGGTGTTTGTAGAGAATGTGACAAGTGCGATCTTTACCTAAATGAGGACGATGAGAACTTGGTGAAAAGGGCAGGTGCACTAGCGGAGAAAGAGTGGAGGGTGAAAGAGGGTATGACGGGAGTAGCGGGCATCGGAGGTGGTCAGGAGGAGGCACCAAGAGCGACGTGGCTATACGCGGATTGGACAATGCAAGATCTCATAGATTGGTGGGTTAAGAAAGTGATTGACTGCTGAGGGATGCACTATGAATCTTAAGGAGTCGGAGGGCAGGGGCCGGGGATTGATCCTTTGCACGTGCAAGCTGAACTGATCGAAACGATACCACACAGGACTGAATGATATTTTAACATTGTGCTTGAAGAACTCCACCAAAGCAATAGACGATCATATTAATCATAGTCCTCTCGTTGCTAAGCATATCAAAATAAAAACAGGCGCCTGGGGGTATTTCGCACATATGCCGGCAAGGAAAGGAAAGATCCTTACCCGTGAAATCATAGGAACATCGGACCTCAAAGCAATCAGCAATAAACGCAACGCGTGCTCAACTTGCGAGCTACCACTTCATTTCACAAAGCTGGACCCCTCACAACTTCCTCTCCGCCTCGCTTCAACCTGCCCAGATCTTTATCCACAATCGTAATTTTGCCTCTTACACACTCTTCTCGCTTCGCAGTTTCTTCTTCAAAGTCCTTCGCCGCTCTTCTTCTCTGCTGCCTGGCGTCCGTGAAACTTGACATGATATCGCTGAATCTACGGATTATAAGGTTCGCACATTCCTCATACTGCTCAATTGACAGGGACGAGAAAAATGCTCTCCGTTGTGCGAATTTGGTGTCATCATCTTTCAATCTCTCTAGAATGTAATCCATCTTCGCGGCTAGAGTACCATTTGAGAGCTCTGGCGGAATGGACGCCCGAGCTGTATCAGAAGCGAGATTGAAAGGTTCATTGCTCAGCTGCTGAAAGGTCATGCTCGATAGTTCGTCCGGGCTATAGTCAATATCTCTGGCGCGCTTCCGAGTCTGTGGGCCATTGATCGATGTTGTAGGTTTCCTATCATGTCTCCTATCAACGTTCGGGTCCCAGTTGACAGAAGAGTCGTCGCCACCAGGGTCGACAGATACGTTCTGCACTGACCATGGTCTTTCTTCATGGTCCCGTAGCTGTACGTTGGTAGCCACAATGTCTTGGGCCACTCCAAGTCGTGCCTGCAATGTAGGCCGCAGAGGCTCATGGGGAGTGACTGATGGCTGTCGGCTTGGTTCATGATGATCCAATACTAAATGGTGCTGAGCTGCTATCTGAGCTGAGATCCAAGGCTGCTCTATAGATATACCTTGAAAAGTCTGGTCTGGAACTGCTGGAGTCCGTTTTACGGCCCCGGCATGAGGTTGGCGATTCGTGCGTTGAAGGCTCACGCCAGGACCTGCAGTGCTGTCCCTTATGTTGTTCCCCCTGGACGTGAACGGTTTCGCTGGCTTTCGAGAGTGCTGAAAAACGTCTCTTAATGCCGGACTGCTCCGCGCCATCGGACTAGCCATGACTGGTGGGGATGTGGTAAGGGTCGTGAGAGATATCTCTCCCTGAAGGTACTGGGAGAACCCTGGACTATTGAGGTCTTGCAAGATTCCATGACGCACCAACTCCTCCTCGTCTGTTTCTTCGTCCTTCTCTACTTCTGCACTCTCTTCGTAATTCCTCTCATCGTGCTCCTCCCCCGAGTCCTCGTGGTTCAATTGTCTGGAACCCTGGACGTGAAGTGGTTGCTCCTGCCCACGTTGGATAGAGACCCGAGCCTCAGAAATAAAATCATTGGCGGCGTCTGGACCATACCGACTAGAGATCTGGCTACGATCATCTCCGTCACCTTGGTGGCCTCGACTGCTACCCCCAACAGTCATAGTCGCGGTGTCATCTAAACCTTCGGCATCGGTATCGAAGCCATCCTGCAAAGAAGACGCCTCGGCAGAATGCTGCCTGGATGAAAAAATGCTAGGCCCTGCCACAGGAGGGTCGGCAGGCGTGCTGGGGCTGGGTCTTTGAAATGACGGTATTTGTTTGAAATTGACTAGCTTTGTCGTTGGGACTAGAACACGCTGCTGTGACCCCAATATTTGACGACTTGGAGTTGGCTGACCCTGCTGCCGCTGAGCGACAAAGCTCTGTACTCCCGGCATAGTGAAAACGAGGAAAATAGCTACACAGGTTTCTTCGAAGGCGAGATCCCGGATTATGGAAAGCCGAAAAACGGTGGGCAGTCCTGATCTTCGAAGAGGTTCGAATTTTATGGGACAAAGAAAAATCTGAAAGACAGAGCAGCTGAAGCAAGATTGCCCAACTGTTTGATTCCTTTGAAGTTGAAAGTCGAGGGAAATGAAAGTCGTGTGGGATGTATTTGCTATGAAGCCTCGAGTCTGTTGGGAGATGGACTCATGCTTACTGTCGTGTGAAGCTGTGGTAGAAGAGAGACCATTGTAAGTTTTCTTGCTCTGCTAGCTGTTAGCAAAGAGAAAAGGCACGGGAATACTCGGGTTGAAGTGACCTCAAGGGGGCACAAAGAAGCTGTTTCGGCGGCGGCAACGTGCCTTTCTAGGGTGCTATAAATAACGTCTTGTTTATAATATTTGAGATTATGTGTGATGTCTTATCGTGATGTCTTTAGGGGTTTAATATCTCAAACATTTTTTTGTCGCTTTCGATTTTTGTTTGACGACTTGTTTCGAGGTTACTTTAGGACATTTTAAACGAACAAATGATCACATATAAACGAATTCTTTGAGTTTCCCCTTATCAATTTTCTCATCGTTGATTTGAGTTATATCGTTGATTCATATCGTTTTCTCATTTTCTGAGCACGCACATTTTAAGGGGATCAAAGTTTTTTTATTAAGACGAGGTAATTAAAAGAGGAAACGATTAAGATTTAAGATTAAGAATTTCGATAAAAGATATATCTTATAAAACCTGAATCATTTTATAATAAAACATAATATTCATATTATCGATCGTTAACGTTGTTTTACGAATAATTATGTTTAAATTTTTTGAAAATGAGATACGAAAGTCAAGCTTTATCGCTTAATTTGATATTATTAATAAACGATTTATCGAGAATTAATTAAAATCGAATAAAAAGGATGAAAATACGTTAAAATAAGATTTGTTTTCGAATGAGTTTGAGAATAACATAGATGTAAATGATGAAATTTTTTCGAATTCGAAGGTGAATATCGTTATCGAGAATGTTTTTAAAAATCGATCGAAGTCGTTAAAGCCGCTATTAAGAAAATCGAAACGTATAAATTTTTTTGATTTAATTAAATCGAAAGAGAATAATTAATTAATTTAAAAAATATAAAATAAAGAAAAGAAAAAAAGATAATGATAAAGATGATTAAAAAAGTCGTTAAGACGACGAGACAGAAAGAGAGAAAATGAATTAAATAAAAAATTTATAAAAAAGATGAAGATCTTTTATAATTTTGTTTTAAATGTCGAAAAAAGAGAGAAACGAACGATTATCATTAAATTCAAGATTGTTTAATTTATTATATGCTTATGTGCTTAATAGAAAAGAAGCGGAGAAGACGAAGATAAACTTTTAATAAAAGATTAAGCAAACAATATTAAATAGCAGATTTCTCGATAACTTTTCAATAATCAATTATATATAAAATTCAATTAATGATATTATTATGACTCGCTTTAATGTTTTCATAACAATAATAATAACATTTATATAATAAATCATCATTTGATAAGCCTATTAACAATTAATAAAAACCTTTATCAATCTCACGAAAAAAACTTATCAATTTTTCGTTATTAGATAATCTCTTTTTGTCATAAAGCACTCATCAATTTAACTTTTTATAATTTAATCATTCAAATTTGACAATTACAAAATTTTCTTACTTTCGAACATTAATCAAAATTTTTTATTAATCAAATTATTCGATAAATTATATAGCATTTTATCAAAAATATTCTTAAATTTGTTTAAATAGTTTCATTTACAATAAGAGATTAATGAACACGTTTTCATTTTTCGTTATTTGATTCGCTTTTTTAACAAACGTGGTCAAAAGATTAAGTCGTCGATCGTGTTATCATTCAAACAACAATTCGCTTTTTTTAAAAATCGATAATTTAAAAACGTCGTTTTTTTAAGAATTCATCTTTTATTAACAATATCTCAAAATTAAAATTAATAGAGAAATATATCTCATATCGATTTAAAAAACATATTTCACTTATTAAATCTTTTAATGATTTTCATTATAATTTTAATTCAAATTATTTACATTTTATCTCGTCGAGAATTTCATATATTTTCGCGAATGAGAGCATTCGTCGTTATAATCTTAACACGATACCTTCGAAATCTAATATTTAATTTATTAATTTCGAAATAATTATTATGAATGTCATTACCCGCTATGTTAAAAACAATTCATTAAATCAAAAATCTTCAAATCCGTCAAATTCATTTGAAAATTTCAAAATAAATGTTGTTAATAAAGGTTATGAAAATCGCTTTCTTAATAACGATATCGGATTTTTCGATTTTTTTTATAATAACAAATTTAATAATACGAAAGCAAAGATAAAGCATATAAGAAAAAAAACATATTTTTATAATGTGTTTATATTTATCAATCGAATTAAGAATATTATTAAAATTAAAAGTGTGAAACTTATGCGAAATAATTTACAAATTTATCTTCGTGACGAAGCATTGAAATGATACACATATTAATTAATCAATAATGAGAAATGATTGTTTATTTATAACAACAACGTCGATAAATAAAACATTATTTTATTCAAAAAATTCGAGCTTATCAAAACATCAAATATAATTATAATCGTGAAAAAATGATACATTATAAATGATGTTATAAAACATCGAAAGTCTCGAGAATATGTTATAATTATTATTAGAGTTGTTAAAATAATCAAGCTTGAAGACGTTCATAATCAATTTAACATTATTTAAAATAATCTTGATATGAAATTTCAATTTGACATAGATTTTTTTATCATTCAAATTACATTAAATTAATTTCTCATCATTATAAATGTGAGAAAAAATTAATGATGAACGAAAACTTTTAAAATAATGAAGTTTAATTTTAATATTAACATTTTATGTAACGTGTTATAAATTTATTTTAAAATAAAGATAATTCAAATTAATATAATTAAGTAAAAGATATGTTTAATCGTTTCGAAAACTTTAATTTTCAAAATTTTGGGCGATTATAATAATCTTTAGCTTTTTTTTTTCAATAAAACTTTCAAATTTATAATTAATATTAAAATCGATAATCTTAATCGGCTTATTAAAATAATAATTTTATTTATTAAATTTTTTTTTGAAGAGACGCATTATAATAAGCATTTTCAATTTCGTCGATATAGTGTCAAATTATTATTAAATCGAATTATTAATAATAAACGAATACGATTTTCGTTAATTTTTTCAGCTTAGCGATAATTATTAATTTAATTATTTTTTATATCGATTTGAAGTTTTTTTATAATTTGTTATTATTTTTATAAATCGTATATTTTATTAATCACGAAAATAAAGAGTTTATCAAATTTCAATCGAATATGAAAAAATAAAACAAATGAAATGAGATTTCTTTTTTAAGAAATTTAACAATTTTCATAATAATTATCATAATAATTATAATAATTATGAGAATTTCGAGCAAAAAAATGAGAATTCGATATTAAACGAATATTTTAATTTTTATGATTATGAAAGCATCGCGGAATCGAAAGTTAATTTTATTGATTTTTTTTTTTTTATAAATCACACATATTATCGATATAGCAAGATCTTTAAGTTCAAAAATAAATTGTTTCGTTATTTTAAAAAATAATGCTAAAAAGTCGTTATCGTAATAAAAATTCATGTTACGAAAACAATTTTCATTTTAAAAATCATTAAATTTATTATTTTAACATTATTAAAACATAAATAAAAAACCGCTTTTCAAGATTATTAACATATCAAAATTGACGCACGCTTTTTATCAATATCAAAGATTATAAATCATGAAATTTGTTTAAATTTAAGATGTTTTATTATTCTCGAAAATCGTGATTTGTTATTCTCATTATCGAATTTTCAAAAATGAATTTAAAAATAAACGTCTCTCATATTGATATGAGATTACGATAATAAAATTATTAATGTTACGAAATACATTTTTATAAATGTTTATTTTTCAAAATTTTTTAATAATATAAAAGAAGCTGTTTTTGTTAAAATGTATATAAAAATTCATTTTATAAAAAATCTCAAAATTAACATATTAATCGAAACGAACGTTTTTACGCCGCACAAATTTTTATTAAATTGTGTTTTTTAATTAATCATTATAAATAATTATTAAAACGTTAAAATTTTTGCCCGTTTTATCACGAAGTTTTATTTTCAAATCAAAAAAATCGTGAAAACAAAATTATCGTTCACGTTATCACCTAATTTCGTAATAAATATTTTAATAAATTATCATAATACGCTTTTTAATGATCGAGATTATTTATTTGAGTCGAAATTTTCGATTTTTCTTGACAAAAAAGGCGAAATATATATATATATCGTTGATTCGTCAATAACGTTTATATAAGCAAAAAATGCTATCGAAACATTTATCGTTTTTCTCAAAAATATTAGATTAGAAATTATAATAAAATACACTATAAATGATTATTATCAAATCTTCTATAAATTATCAAATTTAATAATTTATAAATAACGTATTTTAAATCGATTTGAAACAATTGTTTTTATTATTATCATTATTGATGTTATTAATACGAATTATATTATTACGATAGATTTTAAATTTGAATAAATTTTTTTAAACGAAATGATTATTTATAAAAAAAACGATTTTGTTTTAAACGTTTTTAATGTTATAATAAGAAAATTCGAAGACGTTTTCACGAATTTCGAAATAATAATAAACATTTTTGAGGAGCAATAAATGTTAATTTCATTAAAATCGAAAATTAAGGTCAAGTTCTCGAAGATTTATTCTTTAAATTATAAGGATCGAAAAATAATTAATGTTATTTTTGACAAATTATAATAATAAAGAAAATTTCGTTTTTTCATTTAATCGATTTCATATAATTGATCTTACTTTATAATCTAACGTAATATTTTTTTAAATCGAAAAAAACGTGTGATCATCGATATTCGAGATTTTAATGTTATTATAAAGAATAATAAATATTCGTTATCTTTATAATCGAATATCATTGTTTTAATAATGAGATATATTTACATCTTTATCGTTAACGACGTAATATGATTTTATCAATTCAATATCAAATATTTTAATAAATACAAGTTCATTATTATCAGTCATCGCGATTAAAAAGAATTTAACGTAGCATTTATAAAATATAAAAAATCATCATTATACGTGTAACGTTAAATTGATGTTTTATTACATTCGCTTCGTGCTTTTATACGTGTTTTTATAAATGATGTCATCATTTTTAATAAAATTTTTCAAAAATACGAATTTCATTTTTGATAATTATTTTAATTATTTCGAAAAAAGCGTGCTTTTTTAACATTTATAAATTTTTTTTTAAAATTTTCTTTTGTAATGTTATTAAGATAATGCGTCGATTTTTTTAACATGTTTATTATAAAAAAGAAAATCAAAATAATTATAATATTCAAATTTTCGTTCAGTTTTCAAGACTTGAAGATCTTTCTCGATTTAATAAAATGATTACGAATTTTCATTTCTCGTTATATATAACGTGTTAAACTTTTACAAAAACGCAAAATCGCATTTACGCAATTTATGATAATAAAGATTATTATTTCAAATCAATTTGAAATTTTTATCACATTTATTATTAATATTTCAATTATTATTAAAAAGCAACTTTTCAAAAAATAATTTCTTAAAAAGTAATTTATCGATTTGACACGTAAGCGAATTTTTATATTGTTAATTTACAATTCAACCCTTAAGAAAATAATTGCTTTTTAAAATTTATAAAACGTTTTTCGAATGTTTATTTTTTTGATACATTATGATAAAAGATGAATATTATATATTAATATCGATGTTTTTAAAAGATGAGAATTTATTATTATGATATATTATATGTTAAAAAAAAAAAAAAACTCAATTAAAAAAAATGTTTAAATTATCATATTTTTAAATAAATTAATTAATGCGGCGGAGCGTAATTATTGATTTATCAAATTTGAAATCGTTATTATCGTTTAAATAATTCGAAAGATTAAACATTTAATTGAAATATCAAAAATATCATCGATAATCATTTATATAAATCATTTCGTTACGATATAAATAACGCGTCAAATTACGTTTTTTATTTCATTTATAAATAAATTGAATCTTCGATTAATTTGAGCTTTTTAATATTTATCAAAATTCAATTTAATAATATGATATAAAGTTGATAAATTAAATGTCATTTTTAACGCATTATCAAAATTTTAAATAAATGTAATTTTCGAAAAAAAGTAAATTGTATTAAAAAGTCTTTATGATAATATAATAGAAGTCGAGCATAAAAACATCGCGCTTTTTGAAAAGATTTTCATTTATTATATGATTTTAATAAAAATGAATAATGATTTTAAAAAGAAATTTATGAAAGTATATATTAAGAATTTTTAATGAAACAAGATTTTTGATTTTTTCAAGCTCGATAAAATTGATAATAAATTAAAATTATTAAAAGAATTTCATTTTCGTAAACATAATGATCTTATTTATAATATCATTTTCGATCATATAAATAAATAAAGACTTTATATTTTTAAATTTATATAATAAAAAATATTTCAATTAACATATAATCAGAACTTTTATGTTGATTTTCATATCATATATGTTAAAATCTCATCATCGATTTATATCAGAGATTTATCAAAACATTTTCAGATTTATTTAAGATATTGTTTTGATTATTAATTTAATCAAATAAAGCGATATTTTATTTATAACGAATTTAATTTTATCGTTATTTCAATTATCTTATTTTATATGATAATATGAATTTTATCATCGCGTTATCTTATTTTAATGAAAAAAACATGTTGTTTATTATCATTTATAAGTTTATTAAAAAAAAATTGTTTATATCAAATTTCGACGAATGATTTATTGCAAATTGAGTGAACATTTTTTTTATGATATTGTTAACTCATAATTGAGGCATTTCTATTATCATAATTAGTAATTGTGATTTCAAATTCATAAATGCGTTTTGAAAAGCGATTTTCGAAAAACTCGAGACAATCTTAATAATTTCAATTATTTATTATTTATAAATAAATGAATAATCAAAAAGAACAAATCAAATTATAAAAATTACATTACGTTTTCATTTTATTATCGAAATCGATGATTAAATATTCGTGTTTTTTTTTTATAAACATTTTTTAATAATTCAATTATGTTAATAAAATTAATATCAAATGAATTAGTTTATGATTTTCGTGTTCGTGACATTTTAAAATTATTAACAAATCTATTAATAGAGGATCTTAATCAATTATGATTTATTAAGCGTGAGAAAACAAATAACGTTATTGTTTTTATTAATGTTATAATCAAAAATCGTTATGATAGCAATCATATGATTATAAAATTCGAAATATAAATTTATTTAAAATTATATCATGATTACTTTATTCTCGGCGTCAATTTTAAACTTTTTAATCAAAAAATTGATTTTTTTAAGGTGTTAAAAAAGGTCGATAATCTTATTTATAAATTGAAATTTCTCGAAATTATATATATTTATTCAATTATATTCATAACACAATTAAAACTCGCTTTAAATCAATTTAAAGATTTTTATTCTCGAATCTTTATATAATTTTTATCATTAATCGAGAAAAAAAATAATAAAATCTTAAATTCGAAGTTTATCGTTAAATATTTGTTATATAAAATTAATAAATTGTTTAAAAAATGAGGAATAGAAAGAAATGTTAAATATTTAATATATTAAAAAAATAGTGGTAATGAATACAATGTTTGATATTCGATATATACACTCTCATAAACACAAAATCTTATAAATAAATGTGATGTTAAGATTGTAAATAATCTTATTTACGATCGACGCGAAAAGAGAATTATTAAAAAGACATTTGTTTTTGTTACATAAATATAAAAAATCTCATTCGAAGTTTCGCAAAAGATTTTTTTCGTTAAAAAGCAAATCCTTTTTGTTAAAAAATGAGAACATTTAAGAAAAATCGTTACGATATCTTGATTTTACGATTTTAATAATCGATGAAAATCGAAACCTTGTTAAAAAAAGAAAAGATTTTTTGTTATATGAATTTGTTGATTTAAAAACTTCACCTATCGATTGTGTTACGTTCGAATAATAAATAAAGAATTTCAAATTCGACGAAATGAAGTTCTCGTTAAAAAAGAAAGTTCTTATAACGAAACGAAATTTTCATTAATAAAGGATTTCAAATCCGACGGAATGAAGTTCTCGCTAATAAAAGATTTCAAATTCGACGAAATGAAGTTCTCGTTAAAGAAGAAAGTTTTTGCGACGAAACGAAGTTCTCGCTAAAAAAGAAGTTTTTATTTCTATTAATATAATGCTTTTACTCGAAATTTACGTATTTATTTATAATAGCGAAGGCGCTACTTTTCTTTATTTTTATTAACATTTATTATATGCTTATATACTTAATAGAAAAGAAACGAAGAAGACGAAGATAAGCTTTTAATAAAAGATTAAACAAATAATATTAAATAATAGATTTCTCGATAGCTTCTCAACAATCAATTATATATAAAATTCAATTAATAACATTATTATGACTCGCTTTAATGCTTTTATAACATATTCTCGTTCTCGATATTCGAGATCTCCTTTGATGTTATAAAAATCAACATTTCGAATAAGCAAACTGCTCGTTCACGTGTCTTAAAGATTTTTAACATTTCGTCTTTATTACTCGTCGAATTAATTAAAAAAGTGCGTGTTATCACGTTAACATTTTCGAAAAAAACGACGAAGAAGAAAAAATAATGAATTAAAAAGACGAACTTTATTCGAGATTTATTGTTAATAAAGAGTGAAAGTTTCGAAAGAATATGAATTCTTAATCGTCTTAAGTCAAAATTAAAATTGAATAATAATTCGATAATCTCGTTTTTTTTTATCGAGAAGATAATTTTTATAAAAAGAAATGAAAAAAAGAAGATAAAAGTTAAGAAAAAAACGATAATCTTCTTAATGATATCGAAATTTGTCGACGATAAATGATTTTATTTGAGGATGTTAATCGCGTTATGAGAAAAAAATAAAAAACTTATATTAAGATAAGTTTTAAAGATATTTAAAAATATTATAAATTTTAAAAACGTTGAGTTCGTAGAGAAATATAATAATAAAAATTGAATAATGTATTATCGTTTTAAAGAAATTAAAGATATAATGAAAAATATATTGATCTTTATCAAAAAAGATAAAAAACGATATGAAATTAAAATCATAATATATTATATTAATGATTCATAAATTTTCATTATTTCAAAAAGCTCTTTTGAGATTATAAATTATTATGTTTTGATAATATAAATTGAGGACCTGAAGGAGTTTAAAAGAAAAAAGTTTTGATTGAGATATAAAAAAAAGTTTTATGTGATCGAAGTGAGGGTCGTTATTGTCTTTGAAATAAATCTTAATTTGAGAAATTTCGAATTTAAGGTCGAAAAATCGAGGTTAGGTTTTGACGCATCATTTATAATGAAATTTAGGTTAACAAATGTTGACGAGACTTGCGAAATTTGTCGTAAAATAAATTATATTATTCACGATTGTGAAATTATAATAAATTTTAAACTTTTTAAAGAAATTAAGTTCTTTTTATTAAAAGATAAATTCTTTATATCGTAATTATAATGATATATAAAATAAGAATTATTTTATTAAATGTTCGTTTTATTTTGAATTTAACACGATTTAAAAATATATATAATATAATATAAAGTTATAATATGAACGTTTTATTTTTATAAAAAGTTAATTTATTTATCGAATTCGCGAAATATTATGAAAATTTGTTCTCGTAAATATATATTATTATTTATATTACGAATTATAATGAGATTATTATTATAATTAATGTTAAAATTATAATATAAACGTTTAATAATAATTCGAGTTATATTTTTTACATTAACGACGATGATTACATTTTGATATATGAAGTTTTATGTCGAGATTACTCGTTTAACGTGACTTTTGTTTACGATTCGATTTAAGATATCGAACGTTTGATTTGATTTCAAAAGAGAAATAAGACATTTTAACGTAATTCGATTTTCTCACCCTACGACGTAATGAAAGAAGATTGAAATTTGATATTATTAACGATGAATAAAGTTTCACGAATATCTTCGCGAGTTTTTTAATTATAAAAGTTTTCGAAATTATTAACATAGCTTGAAGGAAATGATATATATGAATTAATAAATGATTAAAGAATTAAGAATGATTAAAGAATTAAGAATCTTAATTTGATAATCTTTATATATTATGTTAACGATATTTTATATTTAAAAATTGATAAAATGTACGTTAAAGAAAATTGATTAAATGAATTTAAAGAATAAGACATTATATCGAGCGAATTTTTTATCGATCACAAAGCGATTACGATTATAATTAAATTGATTTTTACGATTATTAAGAACTTAAAAAGATGATGATTATCTTTTATAATATTGCAAAGAGAATAAATGCGAGAATCTTATTTATAAATTTTAAAAACGTTTTTGAGATTAATCTTTTTAAAAAAATGAAGCATATATAAGATATTAATGATTTAATTTTTGAAAAATATCGATAAAAGCGATAGACGAATTAATAATAAATTGAAATTTAATTTATAACATAAAAGATTGATGTATCAAAAAAAAAAAATTTATATAAAGTGAATTTCGAATTAAAAGCGAAATTATTAATCATTAAAATGCGAAAAAAACATTTCATAAACGTTTTTAATAAAAATTACGCATATAATGCAATAACGAAACATTTTATATTTAATAAAAAATCAACGAAATGATTTTTCTTTAAAATACGAAAAATAAATTATAATTTTATTGAAATATTAAAAGATGATAACGATATAACGTATTCGAATTCAAAAGATATTTTTAAAATAATAACGAATTATTATCGAAATCCTTACGATATCAAAATCTTCGACGAGAGGGTTAAAAAATAAATATTGAATTATATCACGAGAAAAATATCGTCGAGGACGATATCAAGATTAAGAAAATCGATATCGTTATAAAAAATTGAGATCGTTATTTGAAAAAAACGATTTATTTAACGAATATTATAAAACATTTATATAATATAAAAGATAAAAAAACGATTTTTCAATAATTGTGTAAACGTTAATGAAATTCTTTAATGAAATTTAGAATAAAAGAACGTTATTAAAATGTTAAACGAATAATATTTTCATTCTTTTATTCAAAAATAAAAGAAACTAAATAAACATTCGAAATTATCGCTTTCTATTTATAATGAACGTGAATTATAAATTATTTACGAATATATTATATAAAGATTAATCGCGGCTTTAAAAAAAGTTATTAATTTATAATAATCGATTTTTTATTTAAAAGATTTATCGATAATAATGTTAAAATTGTTTAAAATTTGATAATTAAATATGAAATTATTATAAAGCTCGCGAGACGAAGATCGAGATTAATAATTATCTTTTTGAATCAAAAAAAAATATATGATAAAATTAATCATAAATTTCTCTTTGCGATATTGATTAAATTTAAGATATTAAAAAAAATTAAATTTCAAATTCGTCTCCTTTATCAAAACGCAAAGATCAAAATGTTTATTAATAATTATTTTAAAAAGATTTTATGAATTCGATGTGATGTACGTTAAAAAAACTTATTAAATTATATTTTCTTCATAATCATTATCGAAAGCCTTACGCGTTATATAATTTTAAATTTAATTATATCAAAAATCAAAATGAATATTATATAATTGAAAATAATTATATATGCGAATAATATAACGATTATTATTTAAACGCAAATCGAAGTCGACGCGTTAATAATAATTTTTGAGATTTATTGTAAGATTATAAACGTCAAGATCAATTAAATAAAGTTATATATTTTATATATTAAAAAGATAATTCGAATTCGATTTAAAAACGTCAAGAAAATCTTTTCGAATAATTTTTATAAACATTTAAATATTTTTATTAACATTATAATAAAGCATTAATTTAATATATTTTAAATAAAAATATTGATAAAGATCAAGACATCGATAAGGGCATAAGCGCGATATTATTTATTAATAAAAGATAAAATTATAATTATTAACATTTTTATAATGTCTCTTCTTAAATACGCTTTTCGTTTTTTGAAAATATCGATTAAGATTAAAAATGAATTAAATAAAAAATATTATAAATTAATATAAAATAATAAGATTCGAAATATAGTTCGAGATTTATATTTTTATTATTTTATGAATAAGAATGAGATTAAAAACATTAATTTATATTTTATTATAAACGTTAACATAATAATCACAATTAATAAAGTTATTAACGATTTTAATGTTATGTGAATTTAATTCGTAAAAGATGTTTTTATAATATGCGTCAAATTTGAGAATGTAAGTTCGATATACGTTATAGTAATAATTAATTTATAATTATTATATTTTACACGTTAAATTGATCATGTTTCAAAATCTTTACAATTATTATAATAAAATTGAAAAAGAATATAAAATAAAGTGAAAATAATATATTTTCGTTTTTCATTAATAATAACGAAACTATTAATTATCTTCGTATAATATCATATATATTTAAAAAAAAACTTAAATTTCGATAATATCAAAAAGTTCAATTCAGCAATATAAATAAATTTGTGAAAACGCGATACTCGAATGTTTAACGATATTTGAAATTCAATATATTAACAATTTATGATTTTCTTTAATTTCATCGATTTTTTTTTAATGTTTATAATATAAAGTGCGATATAACGATTAATCTTAAATTGTGTTTTTAAGATATAACATTTTATACTTTTAAAGCAAAAACATTTTTAATATCTCGATTAAAGTCAAAAAAAAGAATACTTTATAAAAAATGTAAATCGATCGATCTTTTTTAAGAACATTAATTTTCATTAAATTTATCGTTATTTATTTGATAATAGATCTCGAAACATTAATTTTAATAAAAGAATTTAAAAGTCAATATTCGCATTTTGAAATAAATTCGATAAATTATTTATTGAAAAAGAAAGAATGTGAACGACGATTCGAAACAAATTTGAAATTTCGAGAATTAAGAATTTGTTATAAAGATTTTTATATAAAAAGATACGCACGAGATCGAATTTAATTTGAATTTTATATTTATAATAACGATGTTTTATATATAACGTGAATTAATTCTCTTCGCATATTTAAATAAAATGCATTATTTTAAAAACTATTTGAGAGAAATTTAAATCGATTTGATTTTTTTTTTTTCAAATTACTCGTATTCGAGATTCGAATAATTAATAAAATAATCGTTTTTATAACTTTTAATTCGAATTTAAAGAATATTTTCAAGCGATAATGAAATATTCTTTATTAAACGATCATATAAACTTTATAAAAATGTTATCTTTTTTATAATTTCGAAGAGTCGATCAAATATTGAAATTCAATAATTATTCGAAATTATTATAAAATGTTAATTCGAAAGCATATTTTTACGAATCGTATTCTCTACATTTACGAAAAATATCGAAATAAAAATTATAATTTCGAGATCTTTAAAAAGTTGTGAGGGAAATTTTTTTAATTATTAAAAATTCGAAAAAATCTCGTGTATTTTATCGATTATAAAGATAATATTTACGATAACGATGTGAAATACGTTATAAAATTCGACGACGTGAAAAGTTTTAACGAAATGATTCAAGGCGATCTAAACGAAATTAATGATACGAATGAGGTGACTGAGCGTGCGCGTGTTTTGACATTTAAATAAATTTGATGATTCGAGGTTTCTTTAGATAAATGAGGCGGTTTTTATTATTTGATGAATCGGTTAGGTTTCGTTCTCTCAAAATAGGGTTTAATGTATGATTATCCCGAAAAACAGCGGGGCGGAGCGACTTATAGGTTCGATTCCTTGTAGATTTCGCTGGTGGGGTATCTCCGTTCAAAAGAACTTACATAGTCTTAATAAAATAAACAACTTACAAATCAACTCGGGTTGAAGTGAAAAACAAGAGGAAGAGAGAAGGAAATCTGACTTGGACAACGAATCCCAGAAGAGAACCGAGGGGACCTCTTGTGTAGGGCTGATATTTAGCTCCAAATGTTGGAAAAAGGTTACCTATTCTACTTTCTAACAAGGTTCACCTCAGGTTGCTTAAAGATACCTAAGGTAGTCTTTATTCCTCCGTGTGAATTCATTTTCTCATCCGCCAGCAAGCGTTACTGACTTGAGGCATATATGCGCATGCGCCAAGCTTAGGGAACTAATTATATGATCGCCGCTGGCGTACATCTTTGACCATGGCCATGATGGCAAGTGGGTCGTCGGGTAATCCCTACGAGAATTACGACGATGCCGAGATCGAGCAAGATCTCATAGATACAGACGACGGTATTTTTGGCCTAGTCAAATACTGCTCCGTACACTGACGTACTTACTATCAGCAAATATGACTGATCTCGAGGATCCTCTGCAGTCGAACTCTGATCGAGCGCCGTTGACGGGCAATATCCAATCGTCTTCCTCTCGCAATCCTCTGTCCCAATCATACCTCAACTCATCTATTCCAGGCGAGGATAGGCGCGCACCTACTAACACAATCGATGAATCTGTATGGGAAACATTGTCCCGGGACCTGCTGGCTGTATGGGAAAAGATGAGACAGGTACTTTGGCCCAAATATCTGTTAGGAGGAATGCTACAGAGAGGTGGAGGCATCGGAGGCGCAGAGAGGGGCGAGGGAGACAGCCTTGCAGGGGGTTTTAGGGGTGTTGCTGGAAGGTGGCCTGATGCAGATGTGGTACTTCAAGGTGGCATGTCTGAAGGCTTGAGGGACTGGGATCTTTGGTAAGCTCCAATTCTGGGGATATATTCAGCAGCTGGTTAGGCCAAGGCCTCCTAATCATGGATCTAGGGGCCCTTTGATATTCTGCCTGCTTCTGAGCTCGCTGCTGTCGATGACCGCATCAAGTAAACAGAAAACGGCTGTTTTCTCTGGCGTCTTCGCATTGGTCTGGGTCGGCGAAGCTGTCGTAACTACGCAAATCAAGCTTCTAGGAGGAAACATGTAAGGGTCTTTCGAGTTTAGCGATTTTGAATTCTGCTAATACGAATCTCTAGCTCTTTCTTCCAATCGATTTGCATCATCGGCTATACGCTCTTTCCACTGGTCATTGCGGCGATGCTGAGTGCTTTCCACCTACCAACGATAGCACGCATTCCTGTGTACACCGTGCTTATCGCGTGGTCGTTAGCTGCTGGTGTCAGCATTCTTGGGGGTTCGGGAGTGGTGAAGAATCGGGTTGGCATTGCAGTATATCCCTTGTTCGTCTTTTA
The DNA here is from genome assembly GCA_009733775.1 of Alectoria sarmentosa. NCBI lineage: Eukaryota > Fungi > Ascomycota > Lecanoromycetes > Lecanorales > Parmeliaceae > Alectoria > Alectoria sarmentosa. The sequence goes on from WOGZ01000193.1 coordinate 44,106, forward strand.
TGTTGGACTAGGATGCTTGTGCTTTATCAGCTGAGATGGCCCTAATAATGTAGAACTGCTACCAATTCGTGGCGAAAAGCTTCATCTGAATACACATAGTAGCCTGACAACAAGATACAATATGAAAAAGTGGCTGTCATGGGGAGAGGTAAGCGCCGGCGTTACTATTTTTCGACTTCTACTTGGGAGTAGTGATGCCATCATCTGATTTCAGGGATGAAACAGGGGTTGTGGCCTGTATAAAGTGCTTGTTAGTGGTCAGAGATTTGGGGAGATGAAAAGGACTCGATCTAGTTTATAATGCGCGTCAAAGGGCCGAGGGGCGGGGCATCCTTTAATCCACTCCGATAATGTGCCGGGTACAATTCGTCAATCTACAACTACGAGACTAAAAGAACGAGTGTCTTCTTTCAAGACTTTACCTTTATACCACATTTCTCACTTCAGCCCGACCAAGCGGCATACACGACCACACCTCCTTCTTCCCCAAATTACTTCTCCCTCTAACAAATCCCCCAAAACCATCAGGATACTTCCATTCTTCATCGCCTTGTCCGGCGATCTTGTATTCAGGTAGAATTCCTCGACCTCAAAATCTGATGCCGCTCTATTGGGTTCAGTCTCTCGACCCCTTTGAATAACGGGATTGCTTCAGTGGTCCACTGTGCATGTTGAAAGAGCTTCACCACTTCGTTAGGCTTCGCTTGTGGCTTCTTCGAGATAGCACCCGTACGACATGACTACGGCTGACTGCATAGCCCCTTCATAGTCGCATCCTCAACCCCTCGAAAAACCGGCTAGAAGCGTTCCGGAGGAAAACCGTGAGATTGGCTTCTTCACAGGTTCAACATTCAACAATTACTATCCCAATGACGCAGACAAACCAGCGGCAAGAGACTGCCCCTGACACTGTCTCTACGCTGCCACGAGATACCTCGATGAGTACCTCTACATCCTTGAGGCCTACTGCAGATTCTATCAGCGACAACGATACCAGTGAGAAACCGGTGCGAGAAAAGCTGAAGAAGACGTCCCTTGCATCCATGTCAAGTCATATTGTTGGAAGACAGGAAAGAGCACTCAAAGCAAACGAAGAGAGCTCTGCACCAGATCGTTTGCAAAAGGAATTACCGCCAGAAATAAAATCAAACAAGCAAGGCGTGGAACCTCGAGGGAGGCCGGTGAAAAAGCGATCGTTTGACGACCTGGATACCCCCGAGCAAGAAGGAAATGGATTGGAGGCAGGAAGAGAGTACGCAGCGAAGCCCAACGCTAATGGCCACATGAGGAAGAGGTCCAGAGATGTTCGCGTCGGCGACGTCTCCAAGGAACATAGGCAACCACTGCTAGGAGGAACCCTTGTGCGGGAGGAGTCGGAGGATGCCGCAAATGGCGTTGATACGAGTGAGGCTTGGATCAATGAAACCAAGAACGCGGTGGACGGTATATCCCCAACTGCGGAGACTCTGTCGCAAGTGGAGATGGAGCAAGATAAACAAACCCAGGATGTCAATGAACCTACACAATATGTTCCTACAATAATACAACAAGTTGATGTAACGAAAATGGAAAAGGAGTCTAATGACCAAGAGATGCGAGATTCCGCCTCCAGTCCCCGGAAAAAGCGAAGTAGGGACCACTTCGACACCGAGGCAGACAGAGAACAAAAGATACCAGCAACGGATGAAGCGAGAGCGCATAGGAGATCTGATGAGCTTGAAAGAGGCGAAGGTTCCGTTGTTAGGAATCGAAGCTCACTATCGCCAGAAGATTCTCGGGCTGCTGAGAACGAGCTGGACACGGTGGAAGAAAAGAAGGGCTTTGTTGATGCACATGTTGGGGTGGAGAGACAGGAGGTAGGTTTCACTGTCGGTCTATGAAGAGCTATTGAATGCTAAAATCGGTCCAGCGACCATTTAAAAGTGCATTTGGTAGCGCATCCACGATGTTCCCCTCTATGGTTTTTACCAGGAGTGACTCCCCCGCAAGACTTTCGAGTGCGACATCTAAGACTACGGATCAGCAGTCTCAGACATCTGCTGACGCCTTCGCATCCTCAGGCTTTGCTGCGCTCGCGGGCTCGTCAGCTTCACCATTTGGCACATTAGGGGGCTCGTCGACTGCTGCTAGCACGAGTCTCTTTGTTTCTGCAGGAGTCCTCCATTTAGAAAAGACCCAGATCGATAAGAAGGAAGTCCAGAAGACCGAAACAGCTGCTAACGGTGGATTCGGTGCGTCTCTTAACAGCTCGTCTACCGGTTTTGGTACAACAGACCGATCACCGTTTGCCACATCCGGGTCGAGAAAGACTGGCGTTTTTGGTGGTTCAGTCTTCGGCAGTGCGTTCGGAGGACCATTCGGCGAAGGTAATAGACTGACCAGCTTTGCCGCTCCCACCGGGAATGCAAAACTGGGAACTAGCCATGGTGCTATCAAGCCCATCGGTTCTCCAACGCTTGATGGAGACGAAGACGAAAACAGTGAAAGTGATGGCGAAGTGTCGGCGGTGAAACAGAAAGACGAAGAGACAGAGGAGGCAGATGGCCGGTTCCAACATCAAGATGGTAGGCGTAGCTCATCTCCACGAACAAGCAAAGCTGACTGAGATTAGTTGAGACTGGAGAGGGTGGTGAAGACTCGATATTCTCTTCGCGAGCTAGTCTCTATTCATTTAGGGACAATGCTTGGAAGGAAAGCGGCAAGGGGGTCTTCAAGCTCAATATTGCCGCAACATCTCCAGAGGATGCCTTGTCAGACCAAAAGACAGGTCGTTTTATAATGAGAGCCCACCAAACCTACAGGGTCCTACTCAACGTTCCCGTGTTTAAAAAAATGCAGGTTGGTGACAGCAAGGGCAATGAGCCATCTGGAAAATCCTTCTTGTTTGCTGTGATAGAAGATAGACCCATCCCTCACATGATAAAGGTTGGTTAGAAGCGTCACTCATCTCGAAGCTAACACAGCTAATATGTCGTAGTTGGGCGATATAACGGAAAGTAAGACTTTATACCATGAGGTGCAAAGGTTGCAGAAAGGTCTCGAATGAGATGTTCGAAATCGAAATTAGAATACTGTTCGCGAATGAATCCGTGAATATTGGAAGGAAGCGGATATGGTATTCTTACGATGCTAGCTAGACTAGAGGTCTTCTGGTTGAAGGTATCTGTGGACGCATTGGAGTCCATCAAAACAAAATCGCTAATCAGTTGAGAGGTTGAAGGCACTGAGCAATACAGTCTTTTCATGCGCAATGTCCTTGGTGCTTGTATATTTGATGCTGGTCGATGGGTTTGCTAGGAAAGCAACCAGCGCGAATGTCCTCTCAATTGACGACAAGCTTGACTGAATGCGCCAATCATCTCCATGACAATTAGAGGTAGACGTCATCGATGTGTGTAACCGCTTATGATAAAGCGGTTCAATTTGTCCCTCTCTTGACAGCGTACTATTGCCGAGTTGACTCGCTGAGTATCCCATCGGCTTGCAGCGTGTAGAATTCAGGGGTTGCGACCGAACGTCAAAAAAATCCCGTCTTCCAACCTATTGTAATTCGACAACGAGGACACCCACGAGAAAACTTATAGTCTTGCTGATATTTCTTCTCAAGTAGATATGAAATTTTACGGCTGAATTGTTTTACTGTAAAAGCTAGTCAAAAATTATGAGATGGTGAAGATATATTCTTTTTAAAGTTCGCCAAGACTTTTTCGCTTAGTTTGTTAATCGATAAAATAATGAGCAAAATACTTACGAGCAAGAAAATAATAACATAAAAGATTTTATTATATATAATGTCTTTGCATAGTGAGTTACTTATTTTAATATTTAATATTAACGTAAATATTATTTCGATCGAATAGAATTTATAATTAAGCTAATTTAAATATTAACGATTATTTTTAATTATTATTACGATTAAATAATTTAAATAATTTTAAAAATCTTAATTAAATTATTAACAATAAAATTAATAAATATATTTTCGATAATAACGTTTAATATTACGAAAATTTAAAATTTATTTTACGCTTTTTCGTTTATATATTTTATTAATAACGATAATAATATAGAAAATAAATCGAAAATAAATTTATAATCGACGATTAAAAAGTATTATTATATTATTATAAATCGAACTTAAATTTAAAAACTTTAAAATTTAAGAAAACGATATTAAAATAAAATTAATATTAAAAACTTTTTATTTTTTAACGTTAAAAATAAAAATAACATCGAATTTATATTATAAATATATTTAAAAATTTAATATTATTATTATTTTTAAATTTATTAAAATGTTTTAAATTTTCTTTTTATAATATATTTTAATGAAATATTTATCTTTTTAACTCGATTTATATTAATTTTATATTTATTATTATCAAAATTATTGTATTTTTTATTACGATAAATTAAATTTTTATTAAAACTTATATTAATATAATTTAATATCGCTATTATAATTCGAAATTCGAAATTTTAAAATTAATATAATATATTAAATTATAATTTTCTATTTTTATATATATATATATTTATATTTAAAATTTTACAATTTGAATTTTACTTAAATTATATATAATATTATTATTTTTATTTTACGTATAAATTTTAATAATCGTATATATTTATTTAATAAATATTATTAAATTTAATATAAAGTTTAAAATTATATTAATGTATATAATAAAAATAGTAAATTTAAAAAGTTATATATAAAAGAGAAAGATTTATATATTATTTTTTTAATTACGTTAAAATTAATAAAATCGATAAAATCGAGTAAAATACGTTTATAACCCTATTTTTTTTTCGAATAACGATTATTTTCATCGCTATAAGTCGATGTAAATCTTTTTTATCGATAACGTTTATAGAAATAATATATAATCTTTATATAAAAGAATCGCTATATATATATGCTAAGAAAATTAATCAAAATAAAGAAATTTTAATATCTTAACAACGTTTCTTTTTTCGACGACGACGACGATATTAATATCGTATTTAAGACGTTTATTAATCGCGTCGTCGCGAGTTTAATATTATAACGTTATAAAATTTTAAAAATAAAGAAAATTAATATAAAAATAAACAAATTGTTAAGATAATGAAAGTTTAATGTATATATTAACTTAAACGTGTGTAATAAACTTGATTTTTATTATTGAAAAATTTATTATTAAAATATCTTATCAAGTTATTTATTTGATAACGAGATTTATTTAATAAAAGAAATATCTTGTTAAAATTATATTAAAATCGTTATAATCATAATAAATGTCATTAATAAAAATAAAGATATCGTCTCGATGTCAAATATATAATATAATAAACTTAATAAAAACCTTCGTAAACATAATAAGAATTTTCTAAGCAAAAACTTTTATAATTAAAAAACGATTTCGATGATAACTTTCGCTAGATAAATAAAGATTTTAATAAAACATAAATTTTCTCATAATATAAGACATTATTTTTCAATTTTTATAAACAATGCGACGTTACTATTAATTGCTTTATACTTTTCGACGATTTTTTTCATATATTATAATAACTCACGTTTCAATTTTCATATATTTATTTTTAATTTATAATTAAATTATTTTATTAAATATTAAGTTGATTATTTTTAATTATAACGAATATTTTTTTTTCGCAATAACTTTTCAATTTCATATTTTTTTTCGTTTTTAATTATTATAACAAAAATAAATAATCGACGATAACGATATAAATTTTTAACGAAATTAATAACAGATTTTAAATATACTATCGAAATAACGTCGTGAATTTTTATATTTATTAACAATTCGAGCTTATAAATAAAACGTTCGATTTTTTCGAGAATTTTTAAATTTTGATAATAAAAACGTTATAATTTTTATAAAATCGTAAATTTACGAGATTATCAATTTTAAAAAATTAAAATTAATGTTTAATATTATAATATTTCTTTATTTTCAACGAAACGAAAATAATAATATTTTTAACGTCGATATATAAAAATTTATATTTATTTATAATCGTCGATGAAAATGTTATTTTTAAAGTGAAAATTATATCGAAAGTTAACGTTTTTTGAAAAGTCGCTTAATGAGAAAAACCTTTTTATCGAATTACAAAAATTATAATAAAAATAATGATTTTAAATAACGACATTTTATAAAAAACTTTTTTATAATAAATAAAATTTTTTTAAATAAAAACTTTTTATGTTATTTTAATAACATTTTTAATAATAAAATATATTATTATAACAAAAATCGATATTGCACGAAATAACGAAATTAATGCTTAAATAATAAAATTAAGATTCTCGATTCTTAATAAATCGAATGCTTTACGTGTTTTAAAATTATAAAAAATTTAAATAAATGCTTATGCGATAAAACTATATTTAATAAAATTATTTAATATTATAAACATTTTAATAAAAATCTTAAATTAATGATAAAGATTTTTTAATATGATAATATAATATCATAATGTTATTTCGACGATTTAATTAAAACGTTTAAACATTGCGTTTATTTGCGAATATTAAATAATGAAATAAAAAAAATCGATTTTGAGAGTTTTAAATATCTCTTTTCAAATCTCGCTCACGAATTTGCGATCTCGATCAAAAATAATAATACAAAATAATCCTTAATTGAATTTTGTTAAACGATTTAACAATCAAATAACTCATTTTTTGTCGAATCAAATATTTTTATTAATTATATAAATGATAATCTTAAAAAAATTGTTAATAATAAACATTAAATAATCGAAATTATTTGATAACGACTTCGACAACGTCAAAATGAAATTAATAATAAAAATATAAAACGGTTTTATCGGCGAATAAATAAATTGAAAAAAATTATAAGATTTTTATCGAGAAATTTAATTAAATTAATAATATAAATAATAATAAATAAATTTATAAAGCTTAATAATCATTTTAAAAATATATAATTTTTTTTATAAATCGTTTATAAGTGCGAGTATAATTAAAATAACTCATTTTATTATATATTAATTTAAAAACTTCTATTTTCATAATCGAAAAAATACAAAAACGCAAATCTTTTTCATTATTATCGAAATATAATAAATTATTCACAACGCGATAAAATAATTTAATAACATTTTTTTTAAAGATTTCGTTATTTAATATTATACGTATAACACGTTTTTATCTCGATTCTTTTTAATATTTAAATAAAAAACGCTATCGAAAATCTGAATTCATTTTAACGAAATTAATTAAAAAATAACGCATTATAAATAAAGCGTTAAGTAATTCATTAACTTTAAAATGAAATTTTTATTTATTAATTTAAAAAATGTATTAAACACGATATTCGATTTATTAAGTTTATATTTTATATTAAAACGAAAACGTTATAAATATTCAAAAACACGAATTAAGCGTAAATTCAATTTTTTAATAAACGTAATATTTAAACTTGTCTGACGAATTATAAAGACGATAACAAAATAATTAATATAAATGATTATATAATAAATAAATGCTTTGATTATATATCGAATTTTTTTGACGATTTAAACGATATTTATTATCTTAAATTTCGTAAATTAATATCGAATTTCGATATTTAAAAGAAAACGATTTAAAAAAAATGAATTGTTAAAATTTTTGTTTTAATATCGAAATCGACGATTTATTTATAAAATAATATATGTGAACGTCGAATTCGAATTTTTTATTATTATTAAAATTAACGTATAATATATATTTCTCATTATAATAATATAAAATCGTCGACGAAAAAAAAAGCTTTTATAAATAATAAAAAGTATTCAATTTTTTCGAAATTAATATCGTAAAATGAATACGAATAACGATTTTTTTGCGAGCGTTATTTTTAACGCTTATCGTTTATATAAAATATATTTTTTATAATTTTAATAACTTTATTATAATCGTATAATGAAAAATATATTAATATAAATATTTTATCAAATCGAGATACTTCTCAAATTGACTTAAAGTTCTTAAAAAAATTAAATTAAAAATTGTTATTAATTTATTTATAGCGATAATAAGATCGAAAACATCGATTTTTTATTTAAATAAATGCATTAATAAATAATCGAAAAATGATTTTCGAGATAAGAGATATATATTCATCTTCGCGAAAACGTTAAACATTAAATTAAAATGCTCGATATATTTTTTTATTAAAAACGAAAAAATTATAATATCGTCAATATAGATTTTATAAAATTTACGAAAAAATTATAAAATTCGATTAATCATTTTTTGAACATAAACGAGAAAATTGCGATAGCTTATAATTAAAATTTTAGATAATTTTTATTCACGATAAAATGTTATTATAAAACGATATCGATAAATTATCTTTATTTATTAATAATAAAAAAAATTAATAACGTGAACAATAAATATAATTTTGACGTTCTTAATTTTAATAAAAATCTCAAATTAAAAAAAAACAAAATAAGCGTTTAACATAATAATTTTATTTAAAATATAAATGTCGACGACGACACGACTTTTGCGTTCGTTCTCATTTTCGAAAATATTTTTTTATATTACGAAAAAAAAAAAAAAAAAATGAAATAATAATAATAATTTATTTTATGTGATCTTATTTATATAACTTATTAAATTTTTTATCGACAACGTTTTTATCTCGCTGATTCATTAAATAAATATATATTTATTTAAATTTATAAACTTTTCGTTAATTATTTATTAAAAAAATATTCATTTTTTTTTAGAAACGTTGATAACGTTATTAATGTCTTTTTATAATATAAAAAAACGTTTATAATTATAACAATCGAGACTTTTATTTTCGATAAATTATAAATTATTATTTTAATAAAATGAATAGTTTTTAACATCGATGTTAAAATTTATATAAATGTTATAATAATAAAAAATGCAATTGCTTTAATTATTAAACGACGAAGATTAATGCGTATTTAATTAAATTAACGTTTCAATACTTTAATAATTAAATTATGATTTTTTGATAAAATAAAAAAGCAATTTACGACGTTATATTCGTTTATTTTATCGAATTTTTATCTTCTCGATAAAATAATTAATTCGTCGATATTTTTATAAACAAATACGATTAATAAAATATAATCGATTATATAAACGTACGCGAAAAGCGTATTTAGCGTTTATAACTCGAAAAAAAGATCGCGATTTTTTAATAACATTAAGCGTGTTTTATTAAATTCAATTATTAATATAATAACGTTTGAATGCGAAGAAATGTTTATTTTTTTAATTATAAATTATAACATTAATTCGAAATTCTCGAATTGTGACAATAATAAAAAATTTGTAATTTTAATAAACGTGTTAAAAAACGAATATAAAGTTAAAATAATGTATATAAATTCGATATAAATAAAATTCTATTTATGAAAATTTATATAAAATAAAAAACTCGTATATATATATAAATAAGTGTTAAAACACGTTAAACTCGATCGAGTCTCGCATAATAAATAAAAAGATAAAAAAAAATGAAATTATAATATTACTTTTTTCTTTAAATCGCTATATTCGTATAATTAATATAATTAAGAAAATAAAGATATAAACTAAGTTATAGTCTTATATCTTCGCATTTCTCTTTTATAAAATCGAAAAAATAATGTTCGATATCGCTTAATATTCTTTTTAAAATAAAAACGTAAAAGTAAAAAAGTTTAAATCGTTCAAAAACGCAAAGTTCGATATTTTGTCGAATCGAATATTAATTGAAATGCGCTAGCTGAATGCAGTTAAATTAAGTTGTGAATTTATTCAAAGATAATAAAGATATTAAGTTTAACGCAAATTTATATATTAATTTTTCTTAATAATCTTCTTTTTAATCTTTTTATCTTTACATAATATATTCTTATTTATAATTATATAATTTATTTTTTAATATCGAAAACATTTATTTTGCTAACGTAGTTGTTCGAGAACTTTTTTTAAATGTATATTCATTTTATGATATTCTCTTCTTAATTCATTTTTATTTAATATTTTATTTATTCTTTTTATTTTATTTAAATATAATAAATTCGTATTATAATTATTATATTTCTAATTAGCGCCGTATTGTCGATCTGCGAGACGCAAATTAATATCGCATTATCGAAGTTGTTTAACGTAATTCTTGAAGGTTTTAGATTTTTGATTTATGATGTATTATCGAAAACGATGTGTAATAATACGTGTAAGATAAAATATCTTTTATTACTTTAACAGCTATAACGAAGTAATAATTGTTGTAAATTTGATTAAAAATTCATTAAATGTCTATTTTTTCTTTATGTTGAAATTCGAATCATAAAATATCGCATCTGCGATTTTATATGAATCAATTCGGCGTATATATTATTTAAATTTTTAAGCATTTTCTGAGCGATGACGTAAAGATTTATGATGTTTAAATATCGTATTTTAATAATGTTAAATGCAATCGATTTGCAGTGATCTCGTATATAATTTATATGAAATTGCTTTATAAATAAGAGCATCGCACTTACTCTGAATTTAATTTATAAATGTAATTATTAAGTCTTTTATTTGAAAACATCTTTATAAAATTCATTTACGTCAATATAATACTTGTTGATTCCTTGAAAAACAAACGTAATTTCTTAATTTATCAAATCTTTCAAGTCTAATTTCGTGTGAAATGGTGAAGAGACAAACGCAAATCTCTGTTCTATTAGTTTTTTTATACTTGATTTCGTGTCGAATGTTGAAGAAATAGGCGCAAATCCCTGGTCTGCTAAATAAATGTTGAACGTTAAAGAAACAAACGAAAATCTCGGATCTGTCAGGCCTTTCAGGCCTGATTTCGTATGAAATGATGAAGAGACAGACGCAAATTTCTGTTCTGTCAGGCTTTTCTGATCTATGTTCGTGTTGAACGTTGAAGAAACAAGCGCAAATCTTTATCTTGACAAATCTCTTAAGCCTTATTTGATGTTTTTTTTGGTATATCGCAGTAGAGACTCTATTTTCTTCTCTATAAACTGCTTTTCTTTATTATCGAAATTATACATTTCTTTTTCTTTTTTAAACTGCAATCGAGTCATTTGATTGATTAATTCTTTGATTAATTCTTTGATCGTGGAACGATATTGATTTCGTAGTTGTCTAAGTCGATAAAATGTGTTGGTTTTCTATCGCAGCTGAGTCTGAAGTCGTTGAATGATGAATTTCATTTTTCGATTTTTCTGAGCAATAATCATATGATCTTTTTGAAAATAAATATGTTATTTTATGTGTTCTTGCTCCGCATTCTCCGCATCGAAATCGATATAAAAGTTTTTTTATTTGATATGACCGTTTGTAAATTTGATCATGATGTTTCTTATTTAATATTTTATTTGATATTTTGCTTGATATCTTGCTTGCTTACTTTCTCTGCTTGATATCTTATCTACTTTTTTTGCTTAAAACGTTTAAAAGGTTTTTTAACGGCTAAACGTCGTCGCAATCAAAAAGAATAAATAGAATTATGTTAAAAAACGAACGTAAAATTAAAATAATGTATATGAATTCGATATAAATAAAATTCTATCTATAAAAATTTATATAAAATAAGAAACTCGCATATGTATATAGGCAAGTGTTAAGACACGCTAAGCTCGATCGAGCCTCGCATGATAAATAAAAAAATAGAAAAAATAAAATTATAATAAACGTCAATTTTTATAATATTATGCTCAAGATCAAAAATAATGTTTTTAAATTTTATAATATTAATTTCGATAAATGTTTTAATAATTAAATTATTAACGATATATAATTTTCATTTTATTAATATTATAATATCGTTTTTATTCGATAAATATATTTTGATTTTAATATATTCATTAACATTATATTTTTTATTATTAATATTTTTAACGATAATTAAAATAAACATTTTTTTGATTTCGATATCAAAAAGGTTTTTTTATAAAAACTTTTTATCGATGAAATTTATAATATAATTCGTGTCGAAATAAAAATCGAAAAATAAATTTAATAAAAATAATTATATTATAATAATAATATAATGAAAGTCTCGAAAAGTATAATTTTAAATAAACGAATTCGTGAATATAAAAAGAATAATGTGTTTAAAAATTATTAATTTAATAATAAAAGTAAATATCGAAATAAAGAAAATCGAAGATGTTATTATAAACGATTTTATTTTAAAGTTTATTTCGTTAAAATATTAATTAAAACGAAAATATCGATATAAAGCATTATTGAAATTGAAATCTTCGTTGCATTTTCGATATTTAATAACCTTAATTGTTAAATTAATAATAACAAAATTGCTTTTCACGATATTATTATAAAAAATTTCAAAATCGATATCGATACTTTTGAAATCATCGTTATATTCGTTAATTTATTTCTTTGATAAATTTTTTTTTGATAAAAAACGTCTTCGTAAACGTTATATTCGATTTATTTACTTATCGATAATTTATTTTCTTAATTTTCGACATTATGTTAATATACTTTAATAAAAAATCGTCGTTAAAATTTATTATCGTAAAACCTAAATGAATTTTTATTGTTTTTATAATTATTGACGTTTACGTTTTATTAACGAAACTAATTTTGTTTAAAAAACTCGTTTACGTTTTCGTTGATGATTTATAAAAATTGACGATTGTTAAATAACGAACATTATTATTTTTAAATAATTTATAATTGTTATTATTGTTATTGCTATTGTTAATTGTTATTATTATTTTAATAATTAATATTATTATATAAAGAAAAAGATCGATTATACGAATTCGAGCTTTTAAAATAAAGTTTATTTTCGAATTCGTTGTTAATATAAGAAAAGTTGTTAAAAAGACGTTGAAAAATGAAGGTCGAGCGAAAAGAATTATTATCGTATTAATTTTGCTAACCTTATATCTTATCTTTATCATCACGATTTAAAAATATAAATAATGATTTTGTTTTATAACCTTTTTCATAAATGTCGAATTAAACATTCTTTTAATGTCGTAACTCTTTTAATAAATTCGCAATTGTAAAATTGTTTTTCGAACGTAATAAATCGCGACGTAACTCTTCGTTTATATGTTTATAAACAAATAAGATTTACGCTGCTTTTATAATAACAATATCGATATTCTTAATATTAAACATTATAATAAAAATATATTCAATTGAATTATGTCGTGCTTTAACATTTTTTATGATATATCGAATTATTTTCAAAGCGGCGAAGGATTTATTTAATGAATTATAAAAGCGAGATTCGAAAACGTCACATTATTCTTTTACGTCGTTCGAGTTATTACGTAAATCAACTTTATTAATATAAATGAGTTCGTTAATATATTAATGCTTAATAATATTTAACAAATAAAAATCTAAATTTTATCGTAAAATAATAACATTTATAAAAATAACTTTAACTCGAAATCGATTCGTAAAATTAAAAACATTATAATAAACGTTATAATTATTTTTAATCTCAATTATCGAATTTAATATCGAATCGAAATATTCGATATCACGAGCACGAAATTATGATGATCGTGTTTTTATAACAAAACGAGCTTGCGAAGCGATTCAATTAATAATAACGATAGCTTGGATTATGATAATAATTATTTCATTTCGCTATACTTCGAAAAAGTTGATAATTATAACGAAAAACGACGTAAGTGATTTAAATTTAAATAAATTTTATGAAACTTTTATTATAAAAATAAAAGTTATTTTTATAATAATTTCGAAATCATTTAAATTCGAATTAAAAAATCTTAATGAAATGTTTATCGATGATGAAGAAAATGTAACATTTATAAATAAAAGATCTTCGAAAAAACGGCGTAATTATATCGTAATCGTTTGAAAAATACGAATTGTTATTTTAAATGAAATTCGATCGATTATTTAATCTTTTAATCAAATTTAATATAATTCGATAAAAAAATTAAATGAGAAAAAACGAGAACGTGCTTTTTATTATTTTGTTATAATTGAAAAAGATGTTAACGTAATTATTTTAACAAACTTGAAAGAATTTTTTATAAAACGATTTATGATTAATCGAGCGATTTGATCGATGAGATTGTTTAATTAATGTTCAAAAATAAGGAAATCTCGTAATTATCAAATTTGAATGACGACGTTACGAGATATAAATGTTAATTTGACGATAATTTTAATAATAAAAAAATAACGATTATAAAATGAAATAAAAAGAATAAAAAATATAAAAAGAAATAAGATTTTTGCGAATAAATAATATTTATCTCACATTTTTATTTGATAAAATGATAAAGTTAACGATTCGAGATTTTCGAAAAATAATGAAAAGAAAATTTTAAACGAAAATAATGTTCGATAATATTTAATTTCGACGACGTAAGTTTAACAATAAAACTTTTATTATAAAAAGAATTTTTTAAAATAAAAGACGTTTTTGACTTTATCGAAAGTAAAGAAAAATTATAATAAAAGATAATAATAATTAATGCTATAAACAGTTAATGTTATAAACAATTAATGTTATCGTAAAACGATTAATATTATTAAATCGATGCGTGTTAAATTGATATTATGAAATTAATATTTAATAAACGAATTTAATGTTATTATCACTTATTAAGATGATGAAAATTTAATATATATATTAATTTAAAAGTGTGTAATAAACTTGATTTCTATTATTGAGAAATTTATTATTAAAATATTTTGTTAAATTAATTACTTAATAACGAGATTTGCTTGATAAAAAAAGTATCTTATTAAAATTATATAGAAATCGTTATAATTATAACACAAATAGTGATTACAAACGCATTTTAATTATTTAATAATATAATAATTCTTTTAAATTAATATCGCAATTACGAGATAAATTATAAAATAATATAATTTAATTTATTCGAGTAACTTCGAGTCGTAAACGTTAAATTTTATTTAAATATCGTATATATTTTAATGTTAATTTAAGTATTTTTCTTTATAAAATATTATATATACGAAATTAATCGAAATTATAAACGACGATAGTAAAATAGTTTAACGATATAATATATTTTCGAATATTATATATATATATATTTATAAAATCTTATATTTAATAAATTTTATATAATATCGTTATTAATTAATAATTTTTAAGTAAACGTTTTTAATAACAACGAAAATCAAATTTAAAACGTATTTTTCAAATAAAGAATTAATTTAAATCGTTTAAAAATAGTATATTCGAGATTTTATCGAATCGTATATTAATTTAATTAAATTATATAAAATATTGAAAATACGTTATATCGTATTCTTATTTTTATTAATATACAATAATAATTAAAAATTGCGAATTTAAGTTTTCGAAATTAAATTATATATTATTTATTTTAATAATATTAATTATTTTAATTAAATTATATATTAATAAATTTAATTAATATATAATTTAACTTTTAATTGCGAAGTAATTCTCGCGACTTTATTAACGTATTAAATTTTTTTAACGTCAAGTTTTTTTTAATTAAAACGAGAAATAATAACGTATTTGTAACGATTTTTATTTACAAATTCAATTTCGTTAATTAATATTATTTAGCGAATGCATTCGTTTTTTTAATAATTTTTTTCTTTATATTAAGTCGTTAATAAAGATTAATTTATATTAAATATTTTTTGTATTGTGAAAATGTTTAATCTCGTTCGACATTTATTATTATATAAATTTTTCGTAATTATTTAACAATAACGTCTTTTAAATACTTTATTAATTAACGTTTCGATTAAATTTTATTAACATATTTTATATATTTTATATAAAATTTAGAAAATAATTACTTCGCTTTTTATTTAAATATTTTATAAATATAAATATTTGCTTTTTATAAAAAATGTAATAATGTTTTATAAAAATCGTTAAATTAATTTAAAATGTTATTAATAATAATATAAAAGTTTATAACAACGTTTCGACGTTTAAATATTATATATTCGCTTATTTTTTATTAAATCGTAATATAATACAATTAATTTAAAATACGTTAATAAAATAATAATTTTTATTAAAACGAAATTTATTTTAATTTCGTAATTTTTAGTTTTTATATTTAATGTTTTTAATTGAAAATAAGCGAATATAATAATTTAAAGTTAAGTATTAATTTAAGTAATTATTTATATACTTTAAAAAATCGATACGTTTTTAACGCTTTAAAATTTTGTAACGAAAACGTAAAAGAGAATATATAATTATTAAATAATTTTTAATTTTATAACTTTTAATTTGAAAATTAACTTTTCGATTAATTTTTTTAAAATTGTTAATTAAGATTTTTCGTAAATAAAAAGCGTTATATTTATAATATACATAATCGTAACGAATTAAGAAACGAATAACGAGTATATAAATTTTCGTATATAAAATAAAGTTAATTACGATATATAAATAATCGAAATTTAAATAAACGACGTTATAAGAAAACGTATTTTAATATTAATATAAAATTTTGTTAAAAAGAAGCTATAATGTGTTATATAAAAATTTCGATATTTTTTAATAAAGTATTATTATAAATTCTTTTACGAAAATGATAATAAATTCGTTTTTAAATTAATCGAGTCGTTATAAAAAGTATAAACATTTTAAATATTAATTTTATAACAATATAAAGTTTCGTCGAATGTTGATAAAAAGCGATAAAATTAAATAAATATAATGTTGAAAAACGCGAAGCGAAGAAGAATAATTTTGAAAAACGATATAAAACTCGTTTTTTAATAAATTAAATTATCGTTAAAAATTTAAATAATATAATATATAACTTTTCAAACGATATAAATTACAATATAAATATTTTTTAAAATATTTATAAAAGATTTATATAATAAAAAACTTAACGTATTTTTTATAAAACTCGATCGTTTATTTCGAGTAAATAAAACGTTCGTTAATTTTCTTCGTTAAATAAATATATAAAAAAGAATTTATTATAATATCGAAATTAATATAAAGTTTAAAATTATATAAATATATATAACGAGAATAATAAATTTTAAAAATTATATATAAAAGAAAAAAACTTATATATAAATTTTAAATTACGTTAAAATCGATAAAATCGATAAAGTTAAATAAAATACGCTTGTAATAAATATATAAAATTTTAATATATATTATATATACATTATAAATATATAAGTATATTTCGAATAAAGATTTATTAAAATGTTAAATGTTATCGAATTTCGAGATTTAATAAATTCTTATTATTATTTTATAAAATATTATTATATATACTTTTAAATAAATGATTATAAAATATAATATATTTTTTTACTTATTTTCACGTTAATTATATCGTTAAAAAGTTAAAATATGTAAAAAAAATCAAATTTTATAAAATCGTTAATATTTAAAAACGTGAAGAAACGATTAAAGACGTTTATTTTAAAAAGAATATTTTAACGAATATAAAAGAAAATTAATCACGATTTAAAAAGATTAATGATTTTTTCGATATTAAAAAATATAAAAAATAACGTATTGAACGTTTTTTAAAGTTAATTAATTTATATACGATATTTTACGCGACGTTAATAGTTTTATACGTAATTAAAAACTTAAACTTAAACGTTAATTATAATATTATTTAATTATAATTATATTTTATACGTTACGTTATAACGTTTAAAAATATATTAAAAACGCTTAAATATATAAATAATATTTAATTAAAAAAATGTTTAATTAGAATGCGAGAAAGAAATTAAAATACGAATATAAAAATAAAAATTATACGATTAATGTTTTTTAAATATTTATCGTGTAAACGAATAAGAATAATTAAAATGTTAAATTTATATAATAAATCGCATATTTCGAAACGTTAATATTATTAAAAGATTTAAAAATACGTTATTTATATATTCGCGAATGTTTTTTAATATTATAAAAATATGTTGCGATTTTATTATAAAATATAATCGATTTCGAATTATAATCGATTTTTTTTTAAAATTGCATTAACGTTTTAAAAATGAAAATAAGAAAGAATATTAAAAATTTATTTGTTATTAAAAATGTTATAAGACGAATTTAACGTATTTTAAATATTAACACACAAATTTAAAAATAAAATAAAATAAAATAAAATTATATTAAAAATTATTGCTTTTAAAAATTTAATAGTAATATTAATTTTTTTATTAAATATTATTTTATATTTAATAAATAAATTCGATAATTAATTTTAATTTATCGTTTTAATTTAATAAGCATTAATTAAAAAACATTATAATTTATTTATTTCTCGTCTTTTATTCGATAAGTTTTTCGTTAAATTTATAAAAACTTTTTTAAAAACTTTTTGATAATATTATCGTTTCGACAAATTAACTTTTTATAATATAATTATTCAAATTTAACAATTACGAGATTTTTTATTTTCGATTATTAATCAAATAATTTCATTTATTAAAATTCTCGATTAATTATAAATCGTTTTACGATTTTTAAATTTGTTAAAATAATTACGTTAACATTTTTAATATAAAATTAACGATTAATAAATTTTATTAAGATAAGAAATCGCTTATCGAATAACTTAATAAATTATATACTTAAAAAGCAAATTTCTAGTTAAGAAATCAATTAATCTTTTATTTATTAAATTTTAAAACGTATTTTTATATTAATAATAATAATATAAAGTTTTTTTTTAAATAAGTATTATATTATTACTTATTATATCTTACGCTTAATAATTATTTATTTTCGTTATCGTTTAAATATAATATCAAAATTCACTTTTTTAATAAATTTTTAATTATTAAAAATTTTTTTTTTAATCGACGTTGATATTTTATTAACATTATTAATTTATAAAAAACGTGACTTTTTCAATCTTTGTTTCGAATCTCGTTTTTAAAAATACTATTATTTTCGTTTTTCAATTTAAGAAATTTATTAATAATAATTACGCTTTTATAAATTTTAATAATTAAAATATTCGATAATTAATCACTCGAATTGTTAAAAATAATTTTTAATTTTTGAAAATAAATAAAAAAAGCTCTCTTCGCTAGAAAAGATCGTATTAAAATAAGAATAAACTTTATAAAATCATTTTTTTATCGATTAATTGAACCTTCGATAAATTTATTTTATACATTATTTTTAATTTTTTTAAATAAAATATTCGAACATTGCGAAGACTTTAAAATTCATTTTTTATAAATGTTATCTCGAATATTTTATCGATAATAACTTCGTTAAAATTTATATTAACGTTATCGAATTTATTCGATAATAATTAAATTATTAAAGTTACATTTATCGAAGAAATAATTTATAAAAGTTTTATTAATTTTCAATTTTCAATTATAATAAAGTAAATAATTCTTTAAAAATTATAAAATTTTATTATAAATATTGTAAATATAATAATACGAAATTTTAATTTATTATTTAATTCTTTTTTTCGAAATATAATTTAAAATAAAAATAAAGAAATTTACGATAATTATTATTTTAATATTTTCAAATTGTATATTATAACGCATTACGTTAATTTTATTTTTTTATATAAAAATGTATAAAATTTCGATATTAAATACGATAAAATAATATATAAGTTTCTTTTTTTTCTTTTTTTCTCTTTAATTAATAAAATAAAAGAATTTAAACGTTATATTTTATAATATAACGTAAAATATTATAATATTTATATTATATTAAACTTTATATTTTATTTTAAAATTAAAATAAATTTAATTATATTATAACGATTAAATAAAAAAAGTATTAAAGTTACGCGAAATTTAATAAATTTAATATTATTATTACATTATTTAAATAATAAAAAGAATTTATATATTTTTAAATAAAATTCGAAATTTTAATGAAAAATATATATGATCGCGAGAAATTAAAAATTTAAATGTTTTTATTTTTTAAATACATTAATAATATATTTATTTAAAAATAACGTAAAAAGAAAAAAGATTTAAAATTTAATAAATTCGATTTAAATAAACGAAAAAAGAATTTAACATAAATTTATATTTTGTTATTAATATACATAAATCTTTAATTTATTAAAAACGTAACGATAAAAACATTATTAATTTAAATTTATTATAATAAAAAAATTTGAATACGTTTTTTAATAACGTCTTTAATTAAATTAACGTAAAAAATTATATATAAATATAAAAAATTGAATTTAATGTTAAATGATTAAATATAAAAAATGTTATTAATAATAATAAACGCGTATAAAGATTATTATTAATTATTTAAAAATTTAATTATAAACGATTAAAAATAAATAAGAAGTTATAAATATATATAAAAACGTTTATTGAAATAATTCGTTAAATGAATAAAAAAGCAATTAACAAAATTATAAAATATTTAAAATAAGAAACATTTTTATTAATATATTTAAAAATTTAAAAAATTCAAATTTTCGACGATTTTAATATTATTTATATTAAATATTTAATATTAATAAATAAGCGTTATTTTCAAATTTTATATAAATAACTTTATTATTTAAAATTAATATAATATTATATATAATTTTATTTTTTTAAATAACGATATTAAAATTATAAACGAATAAAATAAATATAAAATATAATTTTAAAAAGTAAATGTTAAAACGCTTAATAAAATAAAATTATATTTAAATTTTAAATGTAATTAAAATTAAATTTTTTAATTTATATAAAACTTATACGCGATAATAATAATTTAAATTTTTAATATTGTTAAAATTTATATAATAAATAATATATAATTAATTATAATATTTATATTTATAAATTATAAATTATTATGTTATTTATATAAAAAAACGCGTTTTTAAATTTAAAATTCATATTTTATTAAAGTTCGAATTTATTATAATGTTATTAATTTAAAAATTGCGAATTCTTTTAAAAATTATTATTTTATAATTTATTTTATTTAATCTTTTTGCTTAATTTGCGATAATGAACAATTTTGATATATATAAATATATTCGCAAATTTTATTTTATTTAATATTAAATCTTTTCACAAATTTATTTATATATATTTTGATATTATTAATATTCTCAAATTAAATTTTAAAATTATTTATTTTATTTAAATGTTTTTTTCGAAATTTGATATTATAATAATAATATATTATTTTAAATATATTTCGCGTTGTTATTAAACTTTATTTTTTTAATTAATAACGTTAACAATATTAATTTCGTAAAATGTTATTAATTAAATTAATTTTTTTTTATTATAATATATAAATTTAAATCTTAATTAACGATAAAGATTTCTTTTATTTATTATTTTAGAAAATATGCTTTTTTTAAAACTTTAAATAATATTAAATAAACTTTTATTTCATTTTATTATTTTTACGAGATTTACGAATTTAAATAAAAATTATTTTATAATAAAATTAATTCAAAACGTTTTTTTTAAAGATAAATTTAATATTATATTAATTATTTACATTATTTCGAAATAACTTTTCGACGTCGTTAAAATAAACGTTTATACGATTATTTTATTCATTTAAAATTATATATTATTATTCGAGAAAAAAGTTAAATAATCGATTTGTTTTCTTTAAAATTTTGTTTTTTAATTTATTTTTTATATCGTTTTTTTGTTTTTTATAACGATTTTTTTATTTTATAAATTCTTTTTTTACATTAATTTTTCTCTTTTTTTTTTATAAACATATATTTAATATATAATTATTAAAATATTTAATAAAAGTATTTTTCACAACGAATAATATTTAATTTATATTAAAAATTAATATAATATATATTAATGAAAATAATAATTACATTTTCGATTTAATATAAATATTAAATATTATAAAAATATACGCGATAGAAAATAAGTTTAAAAAAACGAAATTAATATAATAAATTATAAAAAATATAAAATAAATTAAACGCGCGCGTAAAGATTATTATAAATAATTGTATTATTAATTATAAATAATTTTAAAATAATTTTTCGTTATTAACTTTAATATTTATTTTATTTAAATATCGAAAATATTATTTATTTAAAATATAAATATAAATTTTAAATTAATTTATATATAATTAATTTAGTTATAATTAAATATTAAAAAATAAAATTCGTTTTTTAATATTTTATTATAATTATATAAACTATTATATTATCGATAAATTTTTTTTTTTTTTTTAAATATAAAATAATAATTTTTTAATTAAAGTATATAATATAATATTTTTTTTCTTTCTTTTTTTCTCTTTTACATTTTTTACATTTTTATTAATATATTTTATATATATATATATATTTTATTTTTATTTTTTATTAATTAATTATAAGCTTTTTTTTATTTAATATTATTTAAATTAAAATTATTATAAATAATATAAATTAATAAAAAATGAAATTAAATGAAATTATTAATTAATTTATATTTTATTATATTACTTTTTTAAATAAATTTCGCATATAAAAATTTGTTAATAAATTATTTAATAACGTATTTTTAATATAATTTAATCGTTTAATATATTATATATAAAAAATGCAATTATAAAACTTTATTATTATTTAGTTTTTTTTAAAATAATTTAGTATTTAAAGATATTATTTATATTTTTCAAAAGAAATTTTATTTAATTTATAATATTTTTTAATTGAAAATTATGTTATTTAATATTAAAATTTAATTTTAATTATTTTACATTTTTTTTAATTTTATATTTAAAAAAAAATAAACTATTTTCGTTTCGTTTTTCGCTTTATTTTTTATAAACTTTATTATTTACATTTGTTTATTTATTTATTTATTTATTTATTTATTTATTTATTTATTTATTTATTTATTT